>JAUELF010234774.1:0-13173 GCA_031471495.1 Clinocardium nuttallii
TGTCATTTTGTAACTTGTTAACAGTATCACTATCTGTTGCTCGCGATCTTAGTCCGTTTACTGACGCTAACGCGTGTCTAACATTTATTGTTACTTGCTGGAAATCGTTTGCTAAGCCTCTCAATATGCTGTTGTTTTAATCTGATGTGTTGTTGGTATATGCCATGTCAGAATGTATATTCAGTAAATAGTTATCATTTCCGGGATATCAACCTTTACTTTACTTTATGGGCAATATTATGTGTTTGTCTAAATTCCTGAGTCCAAAATGGACGAAACTGAATGATTAGTGAAGCCAGAGTTATTAAACTTAGTATACACATGCATATTGTCTCTAGGAAGATGTGTACCAAGTTGCCAGTGAATGTATGTGGAACTGTTTTGAGTTATGAGGTAAGGTTACAGTTTTAGGAGGACGCAGACGACGACAATAGTATTTCTATATTTTGACTTTTTTCTCTTCGAAAAACAAACGAGCTAAAAATGAGCTAGAGACTGAGTTACCTGTTCTAGCCAATACTTTGAGGGACCCTAAGTATTGACAGAGTATCTTGAACACAGGAAATGCAACTCATATGAAAGTTTACAAGTTTACCCAAAGCAACTAAGGTTTCACCTTTAATACGAACTGAAAATGACCTAATACCAGGATCACCGTATAACATACAATTTGGTGTGCTATGGTTCTAAATTTTAATTCAATCTTGTCAATATTATGAACGTTTTTAATTCCCTATACTTGGAGCATTACACAATAATAGGGACAACCATAGTAACATGTAATTGTATATAAATTGGTAAAAGAAATTTGTAGTTTTTAATAACATGACACGTAGATAGCCCAATATATTATTCTCAAACCTCTATATTTTTTTCAAAAGCAAGTGACTACCTTCGTTATTGCACTACTCTGACATAACATTTAAATCCAATCGCAAATCATGAACACTTTCAGCTAAAATAACTGGTTCGTAAGCATTTATATACAAGGATAATAATAGAAAAGAACAAATATTTTAATTTGTTTATTTGGTGTGACAAAATAACTTACGGCAATATTAACTCGAAGATATTTTTAGTAGAAGTGTAAGTATTGCGAATTGACCGTCGCTTCAGTACGTTCACGAAATGTCAACATGTATGTCAACCGCTGTGTTTTGGAAATGCATATTTGTGTTTGATTTAAAAGTCGTTGTTTTAAATTAGTTCAGGCTACATAAATTTAAATAACACTCTAAAATGTTTAAATGCAGAATACTAGATTCAAGACAATGGTGATGCTTAATTGTCGGTTAGTGTGGAAATATTCTTTTTTGAAAAGGATAACGTCACGATTAACTCTGTTTAACCTTTGTGTGTGTCTATATTTAACCACTTGGATAATAGGGAATCCCATTTGCATCGGCCTGCACACGCCCTCAGCAAAGTCGCTTGAAGACGGCCCGGCCCCTGTTGCCATTTTCAACGATGGCGGATCGACGCGAGTGGCATTTCAGAACGCAGCATTATGACTGTTGGTCGCTTTCAACCGGAATTCAGTTTGATCACGGACCACTTTTCCTGTATGTGTATGGTCTCCGTATCGTATGTACAATGCCCCCAACTAACTCTCTGGCCACCCGTCTATGTCATCAGCTTCCTGGAAGACCGCATCGATGTCACAACGGAAACATTCCAAACGTAAATTAAAAGACTGTTTTCTTTATTGATACCTTTTCCACGATTAACTATGTTTAACTTTTGTGTGTGTCTTATCTTAAGTACTTGAATAATGGGGAATTCCATCTGCATCGGCTCGCACACGCTTGCAGCAAAGTCCATTGACGACAGCCCCTGTTGCCGTGTTCAACGATGGCGGATCGACGCGAGTGGCATTTTTCAGAACGCAGCATAATGACTGGGTAGACATGTCGAAGACACAATACGAACTTTTTAATTTCAAGAATGATCATAAACACTTGCTGTACGTTAATGATGAAGTTATACACAACAGAGAAACTTTTCTGGATATCTAGATGTAACGCAAAACGATATTCTGTCGGAACTGCTCTTTAAAAGAGGAATCCATTGGTAGACCAGGCTGTTCGTGAACCATTTCTCGTGGTAGAACGATATAACTTCAACAATAGTCGTTTATCGGGGATGCATTTTGGTGTGAAAATACTTGTAGACACAGAGGACAGAACACGCTTTGTGTTTAAACAATGTTATGAACGGATCATGCGGGTAAAAACAGGTCTATGTATGCTACATTTTCAATATTAAGTGGGATGATGTGGTCCCTTGAGGAGCGGCGATTTAGTCAAGTTGGTTTGAAATGGTGTTGCGTCGTTTTATTTATCAAATTTAATAACTTAAAGATATGTCAATACCACAACAACATTTATAATATGCAAAACTTGTATGTTATTTTTACATTTAGATTATACCGGAAACTACTACAAACCCTTCTCCGGCCACATTAATCCTTTTCCACATGCGATTAATCTGCAAGGGACGATTTTAAAATCATATGGGCAACATTTGGAAAACATGTTTAAAACAAGTAAGCACAAATGAGTTGAACAGAGTTGAAACGTATGTATAGAAATGGTCTGATGCAGACGCTTCTGTAAGTTGAAATTGTTTCACCGCAATGCATGACTTGAACGTTCAATTCCAAACGATATAGACCGAGGGAACATTTTAATCCCAGCAGGTGCATTAATTAAAAGTAACATTTAAATCAAATTAATTTAATTGTTTGTTTTTCAATTATAAGGGTCTAGTCTGTCTTTGCAAAGCATGTCATAATAGCTCGGCAAAAGATAATAGTGCGGTGTTGAAATAAAGTGATTGATAAGAGTTTAGCGCCGCCTCCTTAGTTATTTCGAAATGAATGTCTAGATAACGAATAAATTACATACTAATACAGGCAGATCTAGGTCTCCAGTTTCAACTGCTATCCAAGAGGATTGAACATTAAGATGTCATTGTCACAAACAGCAAAGATCCTGATCAGAATGCGCGAAAAAGGAGATTGATCTGGATCTTCGATTGTCGCAAAGTCCCGATAGTCGATGTTCGTGTAACCTGACCTGTTAAGCCAAAATAACCTTGTAAAACATATATTTATCGTATTAGCTAGAACCGCAACTCTGACCGAGCACAAAGGGCATTCTAGGCACTACGCTCAACAGCTGGCTCTCAGAGGAAAGGTTATTAATTTATATATTAAAAACAGTAGGATTGGCCGTTTAATGGCAGTGACAGAAATGAAACGGGTGTGATAAAATTCATTATTATTGAACGCAAAGAAGTTCGGATGGGACATTTCTGTTTAAATGGCGCTGCACGATTTGTTTTCTTTGCGGAATTGAATCGCCATTGCAGCGTGGAATAACTCAAGTAATGCAGAGTCGTATATCTTGGTTGAAGCTCTATACATCATGAGATCTTTTTGTAACAATTGTCAATCGACGGAAAATAAGCAACACTAATTATTAGTTAAGTTAAAACTATACAAAACACTGACAAGTTTATTCTATTTGAGTAGTTTATTGATACATATTTTGAACATGTATATGGCCATCCTGTCGGGAATCATCAAATGTTGATGTACGAATATGTATAACCTGATTGAATTGTTATATGTATTGAATAGTTAGGTGATGACAGTGGGTTATAGTGGACAGGTCTCCTTTTGACATTCTAAATGCACGCTTTCTCAGTACAAGCAACACTTCCACCAGGCCCACAGGAACAATCGTTACACCTATCGACGTCAAGGAAACGTTCTCCAACGGCATGATGAATCCCGTTATAGTCACAACCTGAAATTAGATACATCTAAACAGATTATACGAAACCCGGTGGCAATTAATGGCAAAAGTGTCTGCTGAAAATGTTTATGTTCACAAAAGGCTTCCAGGAAGCAGTGAACAACACACGAACCGTCCTGCGATAAAATCCAACTCTGTGTACGGTAAAATACCTAATTCTCCTTGTTCAGTATCGTCATCTCCTGAATCAACCCGGAAAAGAAAACGATGAAGTTTCCACTTCACTTGAATCGCTATGCTCGCCGTAAATATAAAGTAAAATGGGGGGCCCCCATGACGTCACTCATTCGGTTGTTTCCGTAAAGTGTTTCGGCCGTTTACGTCATACAGGTAAATGTGCCTTATGGAAATTGGGATTTAACGTCATCTGAGCATCGTGGAAATTCGGAAGTTGTGTCAGATTCTATGTTTAGTTATTATCTACCCCTTCTTAAGATATAATCTTTCAATGTGTAGTCCCTTTAATTCCTAGCAATATATAAGCTCGTCAGTACGAATAGTTTAAATTGGCTGTCGTTAATAGTGTTGATCCATATATAGTTATGTATCCTCAAAGTATCATTAACAACTTCCTTGTTCAGATATTTCTTACATCAACATGCTAAAGTCTTCTGTCAACTTGTGTATAGTCAGTCGGATTAGATTGAACAAATGTATAGGCTGATCTGAATAAACCATTGATTAAAGTATATATATACATATATGTATTAATTTACGAAAGTAATGCTGGGATTTGATGAACATAACGAAATGACTGTGCCAATAAGTAGATATGACGATCACAAACAGAGATCTGAGTGTTGATAAACGGAATTCAAGTGTATTGATCATACAAGGTCTGATCATTCATACTAGAAGAGGACCATTTATTATTTTAACATTTGATATAATAAGAGGCGTCCCGCGAGAAAACCAACATTATGGCCTATATGTCCGACCAAGAAGACGGGAATAAAAGAAGAGAAAAACATGCAATCAGACCGGGGCTCGAACCCGGGATCCGCTACCTGGGCAAGTACTCTACCGAATGAGCTAACCGGGCCGTAGAGATGCGCTCCCTCCTATTCTGTATAAGTTCAGACCCGCAACATACACCCTTGTTAAGCTGGAATTTCGTCCCCGAATTTCGGAACACCAGTACCAAGAAGCATTCTTTACTGCACCAGCTATCAATCCTATATCTGTTCGTGTAAACTTCACGAAGGCGAACCATGAACTCGGTCTCGACTTTTCCGAATCGCTAGGTATCTTATACAGACTAATGCTGGCCCCTGTTGTATTACTGCATTGCGTATGGAACATAAGTAAATATAGCTAAATATTCACGAAGCAACTAAGACAGTCTATGGCGTATGTAAAATAAATTTTGTTATGGTCCCCAATTACGTCACATCCGGTTTACTCGATTTTTCAATATTTACAAATTCGTTTAGGGAGCAGGTAAACTTTCCTTGCTTTTTTACATTTACAGGCATTTAAACAAAATGAAATAAATATATATTTCCTTTTAACTTGTTTATATGTATATTTTAATCTCAACTTTGAAAAGCATTGTGTAGTATCTTTAAGATAACATACTCGTCGATCATTTCTTACCCTGTTTCGGACAAGCCATATAAGTACAACCGACACTGCCATTGCTGCAGTCACAGCTATTACAATCGTCCATGAATTTTTCCCCATCCACGTAATTACGTCCTTTGTGGGAGCAACCTAAAATATAAACATTTTACATTGAGTCATTTATCTTATTCCCTGAAACAGTCGACTTTCATTGCCTCAGAGGGTTGATCGCGAAGTAAAATTATGTTATTTAAATATTAAATTAGTTGGTTGAATATGTATATCTTGCATAGGTGTACCTATAAACCATTGTTATCGAAACGCCTTTGTACAACTTTGAATACCTTAGCTATTTATATAAAAGATACGAATGTTTACGCAAAACCTTTTTACCATACAAACAAACAATAAAATGTTTAATTCAGACAATTAATAAAAGTCTGTACCTATTTTCGGACAAGCCATTATGGTACAAGCGGCAACGCCATTATTGCATGTACAGGTATTACAGTCGTCTTTAAAGCTCTCTCCATCGGCGTAATTACGAAGACCGTGGAAGCAACCCAAAATGTTTTATGTATTCCAGTTTACGTCAAGTTTGCATTTTGCAGGCAAATTGCACATGGATTATTTATTCATTCATTCATTTGTTTGCACATATGTGTACCTACCTACCTATTTAAATCTTTTCAAATTATTCTTGAATACATTTATTGATATTTGAAGACGAATCATTTGCAATAGCTTTTTTTACAAAGGCGAAGATGCAAATTGGTCATTTTCAAACAGTCATCAATACTACTCACAGAATGATACACACATTCTAATACTTAAGTCACAAATTGATGCAAAAGATGAACCTTCAACTAGACAATAATCAATAACTGAGGTATCTGTCTTGTAAACAAGTAAGGTTTCCATTACCTGCATCCGACCCACATCGGCCATTGCCTATTCGAATATCTGATTCTTTTGGCAAAACATGGTTGTATCTATAATTTGACGGAAAATCAATTATCTTGGCTGGTGAAATGCAATAATCTATAACAGATGTATACGCATTGCATTCAAGATATCAGAAAAATACTATTTTAATATTTATGCTACCAATACATGTTAATACATCCTCTTTTGAGGGAATTGAAAGATTTCAAGTGATATGTAAACAAAACCTATGATAAAGGCAACCATGAGATCCGAGAATTTAGACGAGATTTTAGCAAAATACTATAAGCATTGATAATTCCCAGATATCAAACTATTAAAAAAGCATTGACTTAACAAAACGACCTATACCTTTATAGTTGTTTACTGCTCTTCTGGATATTGTCCTGACCTTTTCAATACTCTGATTACCTGAAACATTAACGGTATCGAACGTTGCTACAACTCATATAAGCCGTCCCGAAGGAAAACCAACAGTATGGACTCTGCGTTAAGTATCGAACCGGGTCGGACGGACATGCCACGCAGGCTTATCCGGATAGACCCATTTCGCCTCCTGAGGATTTCTTGTTTCAGGAATGATTTTCTCTATACCTATATCCTCCTGAAAGCAATGTGTCGGTCCGATTTATTCTGTGCGAACTGTACATGCTGATATGAGTCGATACATGACGCAGAGGCCATACTGCTGATTTTCTCGCGGAACGGCTCTTATTATACCAAATGATTGAATAAGTGACGTCTTCTAGTATGCTTCATTAGACTTGTTATGTTCCATACACCTGAATTCCGATTATCAATACTCGTATCTCTGTTTGAGATTTGGTTATATATATATACTTAACTAAATGGTATATGCAGATCAGCGTATGCATTTGTTCAGACGAAGTTTTTAACATGTTTATGTAAGTACTTTCTGAACATGAAAATTCTTGATCACACGTTTCGGATACACAACTATATCGGAATCAACACTATTAACGACAGCCAATTTAAACTATTCGTACTGACGAGCTTATATATTGCTAAGTATTAGGATAAAACACTCGATCATTTCTTACCCTGTTCCGTACAAGATATATAAGTACAACCGACACTGCCATGTCTGCAATCACAGCTATTACAATCGTCCATGAATGACTCCCCATCCACGTAATTACGTCCTTTGTGGGAGCAGCCTAAAATGTCAACATTTTTCATTGAGTGATTCATCTTATTCCCAGAAACAGTCGACTTTCATTGCAATTAAAACTAACGACGAAAGAAATAACAACAACTTTAATAATAGTTGCATTCTGTCTCGGAGCTATCAGAGGGTTGATTGCCCAGTAAAATTATGTTATTTAAATATCTTAAGTTGGTTAAATATGTTTATCTGTCATAGGTGTACCTATAAGCCGTTCTTATCGAAACGCCTTTTTACATGGTAGGAATACAATGTCAAAAAACATGAAAATTCATTTTTCAACTTTGAATACCTAACATATTTATAAAAAGAAGACGCATAGTTGTATGAAATTAGTTTGCGCTGTGCAAAACCTTTTTATTTAAGTAAAAATACCAAACAAACAGCCAAAGGTTTATTTTATATATTAAACAATAAATATAAATCATTACCTTTTTTAGGACACCCTATTAAGGTACAAGCGGCAACACCATTATTGCATGTACAGGTATTACAGTCGTCTTTAAAGCTCTCTCCGTCAGCGTATTTACGAAGACCGTGGAAGCAACCTAAAATGTTTATGTGTTCCGGTTTATTTGCCAAGTCTACATTTTGCAGGCAAATAGCACATGGATTATTTTATGTATTAATTCATTTGTTTGCAATAAATGTAATTATAGACGTATTACTTGTCAAACTGTGCAACAATAATTATCTTAAACATTTTCAGTTTGACTTTCTAAATGTGTTCTCCCGACAAAAATCCTAAACAAACAGGTAAACTGCTTTTAAATATATTTTTTTACTTTTCAAAAAGGCAACAAATTGTCATTTATCTAACTCCAAGAAACAATCAACTTGCATTGCCACTACAGCTAACGACGAAAGGAATATGCAGCAACATTCATAATAGTTTTCGTTCACGAGACTTCAGAACCATACATAGGTATCAGCGCTCTTTTCGAATTAAATGGGCAGCTATTCTTCATAATATTGTCAAACCACTTTTAAAGCAATAACATATTTAACAAGATTTGCTTGTGTCATATGTCATGATGTTTTTGTTCGAAAAGAAATTTCCAAAAATCTTATATGGTTGTACTGCAATAAGATTTTCATTAAAGAACCGTTACAAACGCCCGAAAATGACCACCATGTCTGGATAGTTTCAAATCCTTTTCGACATATTAATTGCAAGGCAACATAATATAAACTAATTCGATTCATTAATACCTGAATCTAGGATGAAGTTTCGGCGAATATAGCCAGATCGTATGCGGAAATTAACATGAATAGTATTAAGAGTAACATTGGAACGCCCGATATAGTTTCGTATTGTGTAATAAATCGATTGAAATCGTTTTATAAACAGTAGAAAAATAAGAGGCGAAATTTTACAGCCTTGATAAACTGTTTGACCCAGAGTAAGGACTCTAAAACAGTACTGCCAAAAAAAACAAAAGCTTTTCGCAGTGTTGTACATTGCTTTTAACATTCCATACTTTTGAACTATGTCATGGTTTACCCGATAAAAAGCAGCCTTTCAAAGTCAAGAAAGACTGCATACAATCGACCGTTTTGGTTCTCTGAAGTATTTGAACAAACGAATCTAAAAAGATTAAACGTTATCAGATGAACTATACACGTTCCATATTGAAGACCGGTCTGCTCTCACCGACGATATTATACTTGTTAAATCATTGCACTAAGAGTTATTTTAGAATTGAAATTATATAACTAACTTATATTAACTAACGCGAAAGAAACAGTACAATATTGTCACCTACTGATTTAAAACACACTTTGGTCCTCCGACCTACCATAGTTTGGTCTATGTACTGCGTTTAAATCACCATGTTATTCTTTAGTTCTTTCAAACATTTGATCATAAATAAACCATTTGGTGTATGCATTGGCTTTATTTTCACATTGATGTGTTCAAGTGAAAAGGTTGTTCAAAATAAGCATACCATAATTGCTGTATACTTATGACACTTATTACTTCATGCCTGTTATATTTCTTTAATACATTCATCAAAGTTTGACAAATTAATTAAATCGACAACGAATGTACATATACTGTTTTAAACTTCATCTTATGCAATCTCTGTACGTCGTTGATTTTGATTTTCATTTCATATTATTCTTGAATATATTTATTAATATTTGAAGACGTTTGCAATAGCTTTTTTACAAAGTGAGATGCAAATTGGCCAGTTTTAAACAGTCATCAATACTAGTCACAATAATCAATAACTGAGGCATCTGTCTTTAAACAAGTAACGTTTCCAACACCAGACCCACATTGGCCATTGACTATGCGCAGACCTAAAGTACAACAAAGATTAAATAATGTTTGACCATATGCTTTTAAATTATTTGTGTCACAATTTGATCTTTTTGGTAAAACATGGTCGTATCTATAATCAGACGGAAAATCAATGGTGTTGGCTGGTCAAATATGTATCTAAAGAAGACGTGTATGCCTTGTATTCACCATATACAAAATAGTTATGCTTAAAATGCTAATATCGGATTCAATATATGTGAATTAATCATCTTGTGATTGAATTGAAGAGTTTGCATAAATACAACCAATGATATAATCAAACATGAGATGCGACACTTTAGACGAGATGTTTAACCAAATGCTGTAAGCATTGATATTGCCCTGATATGAAATAATTGAAAAAGCTTTGACTTGAGAACAAGAAATATCTTTAAAAAAGATAAATGTCGATCAATATGAGAAAACACTAAGAAATGGAATAAGACCGAAAAATACTGGAGATACGCGAGGCTCCCAAGGGGTGTATATGTTTCAAGTGACAATAAATAACTAAAATCTTATTAATTTCCTTTTTTTCCTCGCTATTTTTCATTAAATACAATAATTGATTGGTCTACAATCTAGATCATTTGTTTCAAACATCTAGGTCAGAACTGACGTTATACATCTATCGACGAAAGACACATATACCTCCAGAGTTCTTCACTGCTCTTCTGGTTATTTTCCTGTCATTTCCAATACTCTGATAACCTGAAACATTAAAGGTATCGAACGTTTCTACAACACATATTATATCAGATGTTTGAATAATAAATATACGTCTTATAGTATGCTTGATTAGACATGTGATGTTCCATACACCTGACTTTCGTTTGTCAACACTCGAATCTCTGTTTGAGCTTTTGTCTTGTCCATTTATTGGCACAGTAATTTTGTTGTTTTCATCAAATCCTAGCAAACAAAAAGATCGAACGCTGTGTACTATAGTGCATGCATTTGGTACATTTACCATATCAAACAGTTCAAATGATGAATTTATTCTCAACTAGAGGTTGTCTTTGTAGAATGGGATGTCACAATAGATGTTAAGTCGAAACATCAATGGTATAGCAAGTCAGTCATGGTTGATGTATTCAACAAGACTGTGTCTTGCATAATTGGATGTCGTGATTCTGATACCTTGAATCATTTTTATTTTGAAACTTCCTGCACGACGGACATATATTATTATACATCGTAAAGCGGTAAGGAGCATACGTAGCTGACGATTTGATAATTGCTCACCAATCGACCGTATATAGTCGACGAGTGCGAGAATAAACTTAAGTTCATACTAGTCAATGGATATATGCTAGAATTCATAAGGTTTGGAGATCTGATTTGTACAACTATGTTTGTTTGAACATATAAAATGGTTGATTTGAGGTGTAATGAAACATATACCGATAGACGATATCTATTCTTTAAAAGATCAAACGTTCCATCGATCAATCCTTACCCTTTTGTGGACAAGCAATATAACTACAACCGACATTTCCATTACTGCATTGACAACTATTACAATCGTCCATAAATCTTTCTCCGTCTAAGTAATAACCTCCTTTGTGGAAGCAACCTACAATGCCAACAGGTAACATTAAGTCGTCTTATTCAAAGAAACGGTCGACTGTGTTGCAACTGCAGCAAACGACGTAAGAAATCGGCATTGTAAGTTCTGCCTCACATTTTTTCGAAATACGCCTCTCCATGAGAAAATGTACAAGTTGGCATATTTGAACAGTGTAGGTTCAGATAAGTCTATCAGAATCAGAATCTTCATACGTTGACAAAAGCGTTTAACAAGGTAATTTAAGTAAGATGAGGCCAGCGTAGAACGTGATCAGACTGTTTGGATATATAGACATATTAGCCGTTCCATGAGAAAAAACCCATGATAGACTCTGCATTATATATCGACCCAAATCAGCCCAATCCGGACCGACATATTCTCAGGGGGATAGAGATATAGGATAATGATTCCTGAAACAGAACATCCGCAGGGGCGAAAGGTATCTGTCCGGGTTAGTCTGCGAGGCTTGCTTAGGCTGATCCGGGTCGATACTTCACGCAGAGGCAACACTGTTGGTATTCTCGTGGAAGGGCTTTTATCAGAATATTTACTTTTGTACAATACGCAATTCGTACCTTTCGTACGGACAAATTCGGCTATGAATATATGTCAGAATAAAGTCGTTCGTGTATCATTCAAATTGGATATCACGTAATAGCAGATATGAGACGTTTCGCGAGAAAAAACAACATTCTGGACTCGTAAAGTGTCGACCCTGATTCGCCTGAGCATGCCGCGCAGGCTTAACGGGATAGACACTTTCCGACTCCTGTGGGTTTTCTGTTTCAGGGATCATTTCTCTATACCTCTACCCCTCGGATATGGAATGTGTCAGCCCGCATCAGTCTTCGCGGACAGCGCAGGCTCATCTGGTCGACACATTACGCATATGTCATTATGTTTGTTTTCTTGCGAGAGACTCATATATTAAATCATTTAAATGTCGAATTCCCCCGCATAAAAGACCTTTATTACAATCATTCGTAAAGAAAGTCTTGCCAATTGGTGTTTTGCTCGCCTAATTGACTGTTGTATAACCGAGTGATGGGAGGTGATTAGTTTCAGTTGAACCTGGTTAATACAACTCAATGGAAAGAAGCAAGAATAAATAAGGTTGTACACTTTTATATGTTTAAATGTGCCCAAGCAAAATAGAATTATATATTTGAGGTTTAATATATGCCGGTGTTTGTGGCAACAGACGACATCTATTCTTTAAATGTCTTACCCTTTTTCGGACAAGCCATATACGTACAACCGGCACCGCCATTGCTGCATTGACAGCTATTACAATCGTCCATGAATCTTTCTCCATCCAGATAATAACCTCCTTTGTGGAAGCAACCTTAAATGTCAACATCTGTTACAGAGCCATTTCAAGAACGGTAGAACTGCATTGCCACTATAGCTAACGACGAGAACGGTAGAATTGCATTGTCACTATAGCTAACGACGAGAACGGTAGAATTGCATTGCCACTATAGCTAACGACGAGAACGGTAGAATTGCATTGCCACTATAGCTAACGACGAAATATATATGTAATAACATTCATCATTGCCACTATAGCTAACGACGAAATATATATGCAATAACATTCATATTTTTTTTCTGTTTCATTGTTCTTCGAGGGTTGATCCAAACAGTAATAGTGTATTTATCTATATCTAGTCCGGTTGTTGAATATGTTTATATGACACAAGTGTACTTAAAAAGCGTTCTCATAAAAACATAGGCGAGTTACACCTACACGAAATTCCTCAGATATAACAAGACACAT
>JAUELF010234784.1:0-13173 GCA_031471495.1 Clinocardium nuttallii
TCATTGTATAGTGTCTGCCTTTTATATCACGATTACGTCATTGTATAGTGTCTGCCTTTTATATCACGATTACGTCAGTGTATAGTGTCTGCCTTTTATATCACGATTACGTCATTGAATAGTGTCTGCCTTTTATATCACGATTACGTCATTGAATAGTGTCTGCCTTTTATATCACGATAACGTCATTGAATAGTGTCTGCCTTTTATATCACGATTACCTCATTGCATAGGGTGTGCCTTTTATATCGCGAATACCTCATTGTATAGTGTATTCATTTCATATCGCGAATACATCATTGTTAGGTGTATGCCTTTTATATCACGAATAAATCATTGTATAGTGTCTGCATTTTATATCACGAATACCTCAGTGTATAGTGTATGCCTTTTATATCACGATTACCTCATTGTATAGTGTCTGCCTTTTATATCACGAATACCTCATTGTATAGTGTCTGTCTTTTATATCACGAATACTACCTCATTGTATAGTGTCTGCCTTATATAGACTATACCACCGAAAAGGTAGTTTGACGAGATATACCAGGTTGTCAAAGTTGTAATATCCATGTCATGTACTCAGGAGGTGTTCAGATGGTTATTAATAATGAACATGCTTCACAAGATATATTGGAGGAAATAGTTAATAGAATACATTGTTTGTAATACCAGAGTTTACAGAGAAAAAAGGTATTACAGCTAAGCTATGTTACATTAAAAAATATAATTGATTTCGCTAGGCCTGTTATACGGTTTCGCCAGTTTCTAAAATAATATAAAAAATCTTGGCATAGACGTATTCAAATGTACTACGAATTTTGAGAGTCGTACAAATAGTTATGTTTCGATGAGCATGAGGTTATGAGCATTATGTTTTTACGAAATGTACTGCAAGTGATTAAATAGAATCAGTCATCCAAATAAAAATGATTCAAACTGCAATACCATTTTCCAGATTTCTATGCAAAATTAAGAATTGAAACTCTGACAGTGTGTGTGTATGTGAACAGTACGTCTAACAGTCACGTGTGGGCATCCACCGTGGCCGAGTGGTTAGCGTCACGGATTATTTAAGAACCGCGTGTCCCGAATGCGATCCCCAATCACGGTTGTCATGGTGGAATGGCATTGGCCGAGTACTGGTATGTGTACATAGGGATCATGTATAAGTGAACTGTTGCCGCGATTTAATAGCAATAATGTTGAAAATGGCGTTAGACCCTCGTAAAACAAACATAATAAACAGTTTCTTGTTTTCAGCCTGATGTTTATTCCGCGTACCTGTGTGACGCCGTCGTGGTATGGAGTGTCCTGGTAGACATGCTCCACAAACAAGGAAAGAACTATAGAGACGGCAAACTGATGGCCAAGTATATGAGGAGAATCGCCGCTGATGGTTGGTTAAATCAAGCATCTCCATTGTGTCTTCGTATCTGAAACATAACAAATGAGCCGAATCTAGCTATGTGGTGTCTTAATGTCACTTCGCTGTGGCTTCATTTAAAGGCACTGTCGCATATCACTAGTGTGGTAAAACATCTACATGTGTCACTCCGCTGTGGCTTCATTTAAAGGCACTGTCGCATATCACTAGTGTGGTAAAACATCTACATATGTCACTCCGCTGTGACGTCATTTAAAGGCACTGTCGCATATCACTAGTGTGGGAAAACATCTACATGTGAGTCGTCTCGCGAGAAAAAACAACATTGTGGACTCTGCGTTAAGTGTAGACCCTTATCCGTCTAAGCCTGCCACGCAGGCTAACCCCGACAGACACGTTCCGCCTCCTGTGGATTTTCTTTTTCACTAATCATTACTCTATATCTCTATCCCCCTGAGACGGAATGTGTCGGCCTGGATCAGTCTGCGCATGTTGATCTGGTATATACATTACGCAGATGCCATAATGTTGGTTTTCTTGCGGGACGGCTCATATTGTGTCAAAGGATGCATCGAGGACTTAATTACATAAAGACGGACAGTTAAGATTCTGGCGAGACTGCGCATTTGCAAAGACTCACCTGGGTATTTAATGTACGCAAATGCATTAAGACGATACGACGCAAATCAAAACGAATTAAGAATACATCAAAATGATTACATCAATTAATCCAAGCATTTTTAAATCCCATTCGTATAGATAAAGGTACTTTTATAGCATTTATAGAATAATAAACTGGAATTAACCATTGTAAATGGTTTCAACAAAAATAAAGGAGTGACACTTTATTTAGGGTTGTAGTGAACTCTTAAACTTGACATGATATCATTCTATAACGAATTATTTGAGAGGGAATAAACAGCAACAATGGGAGTCTTCTTCAGAATTATCCCCAAAGTTGGGTTTTCTTCGCAGTTGAATCTAATTTCGATAAGGGGTGTGTACTAAGTGTTTTACAGGGAACAAAATATCGATGGCTTCATGCAAAACGATTGTAACTACTTCTTTTAACAAGATGTACATACAACCGTTTTGCATTGATCCCATAATATTATTATTTTGTATGTTACAAATGTTGACATGTACTGACAAGCCTTTACGATAAATGTCAAAATAAACTTTAAGAAAGTCGAAAGAAATACATGTACACAAAACTCCAGGTCCGGACAACTTAGGGTATATGTGAACCTTGACATAACCCGGAGGGTGGGTAATAGTCTTATATCACACACGACGGACGGACACACGCTTTGAGAGCCAATACAGTATGTATACATGTATTCCCGTACAATCATTTTGGTAGACAATAAATCTTAGCTGCACTTTTATCAACTTCAAGTATGTATAAAATGCGGCAGAGATGTCATGGCAAATATTTGTAATTCTATTTTAAGGTGCGACGGGCCATATTGCTTTTAGTGAAAACCTAGACAGACTCGGAGAAGTGTACATTCTAGACATGCAGCCAGATGGAAACTTCAAGCCTACACAATTCCTAAAATTCAATAAAACGGATGGATACGCAGTCACAGTACGTTTTAATTACAGTTGATGGAAATCAAATGCTTTTCAAAACATCTGGGGAAAAACACAGAAATGCGCTAAAAAAAGAAGATATAATTACAGAACAAAAATGAATGCATTGTGGCAAAAGGAGGGATCGCTCGTTTTTAGCAATTTCTCCTTTAGTCAAAATAAAGAGGTGTCAACAGGCGTCTATATGTGGGAAAGGGTTTAAGTTCATAGTCAACGGTTACTTAGACACAAGAGAACATTAGTGCAGTATCTGGATTATTTGAAGTATTGTTTTTACACGCTGTTCAAAGACATAACTGGAAAAGGAGAACCTTAACATTGGTAGCGAGTTCTCCTTCCGTCATAATGTTTTAAAAATGTGCCGACTAGAGAGGCGCAATACATCTATATTAACAAGCTAATATATCATATTCAGTTACTTATATCATTGGTTTAAACAGGACACGCCATTGGCTGCTTTAGTGGTACATGTCGCATAACTAAAATAAAACAAAATTATCAGGGCGATTTTCAAGGGAAGTAACTATTACTAAAACACATGATGTAACTTAAAACTATTCTCGATTACTATCCCATGAAACCTTTACAAAACCTGTTTTCTATAAGTAAAGTAACATAATGCGCATAAACATAGCCGGTTAGGTGCTGGCCTTCTTTCTCGTTCGTTATTATTGCTTTATTCAGTAGAAGTGGAATGTTCTTATTCTATCTAGGCGTGTTTCCCCTTTAGAAATGTTTATTTGGGAAACACTCCATTCTCCATGACATTGAAAGTCACGCGACAGAGGAAATTGTATTCCATCGACGTAAGCTAGAAGTAGACAATGATTCCATTAAACGTCTTCCTACACAAAAAATTCGCAGTTTTAAAGAGGATGATACATGCATTTCATTATTACATGTATGTCTGTATTGTGTGGTAAAGGTTTTCAATGTTTCAAAAGACCATGACCCGTACAACGCATAGTATGGTCATGTGTTTAACATTAGAAACGTAGCACAAGTATAGATGTATTATAGTATATGTATGCCTCTGGAATTAACAAAAGGTAATTGTCATGGCTGTCTGTCTGTGACAGCAACTTTAACATTGGTCACTCCTTTTGATACGTCGGGGTGGGCTTTACAATGGATGTGTTATGTTTTGTAGCAAGACCTGTCTTACGATAGCTTAATTCGATAGTGTGACCTTACATCGACCCTTGAGCTACTTTGAAGAAAAACCCTTTGTTACCATCTGGATGCATCAGTTGTTCTAAAATGGTATATTGTTTGTTACAGAGATTCAATCCGGTTAACCACCTATTGGCAAAGAACACGAGCACGATTCAGCAACAGAAGTTACCGATGCGACAAGGTAATACATATATATACACTATGCAGTTTAGCTGATCCTGCTACATGTATGTTTACATATCTGTTTCGGTATGTCCTCACTCGTCAGAAAGCGCCATTTCTTTACCATTTGGATGATTTCATCAATAGTTCATATTATGCATATTATTAAACAAATACACATGAAAGAGGTTTATTAGTTATCAATTGAGTCGCGATAACTAGATCATGTGATATCTCGAATATATCGTTAACTCGATGCCCTTTTTGGAAAGGATCCTTGATACTAGTGCTACTGGTAACATTTATCCCCACACCGCTGTATTAGTCGTAATAATATCCCTGTCGGAGCCCAGAGAGAGAGAAAGAGAGAGAGAGAGCATCAAGGATGCCAGCCCTTCCATACATTTTTACAACATTTTAATGAAACCGATTTTCCACGTGATGATGATAATTAGAGTTATCAATGAAGAAATGCAAACAAACAATGATAATGTATTTATAAGTTAATTCCATGCAAATGTACCAGTTTACATTGAAATATAGTGATCAATTACTGTGCCAGGCTAATACCAAGGATTTCACAAATGGTAGTAATGTCTAGCGTCTCGTGCGCTCAGGCCTGGTTGTGGAAAAGGTACTGGGAATGTAACCCAGGAAACGCCGTGATCTGACCAAAAAATGTTGAAGGCGTCGTAAAACGCTATTCTTACAAACAAACTCGAGTTCCAATGAAAGCTCAATGTGCTTAAGGAATTTATTTTAATTATGCGTGACACAGTAAGACATGCAGGACGTTCTTAAGTTAACAATAGATGCGGATAAAAAAAAATATCACACTTGTTCAAATGGCTTGTGTTTAATCAACAACAACGATTCTTTCTGGATATATCAAACACAAATCACAGATTTTAATAATACTGACGACTTGTCATCCTTTATTGCATTCAATGTCTAAGTCATACATGATTATTTCCTATTTCATAGGCCAGTCAAGAAGAATCGAAACTACTAGCCATACAACAAGGGCAACAACAGCGTTACAATTCGAAACAACACAAGCAACAACACTGCTACCAGTCAAAACAATAACAACAACAACAACAATGTTACCAGTCCAAACAACACAAGCAACAAAACCGTTACCAGTCCAAACAACACAAGCAAAAACACCGTTACCAGTCCAAACAACAACAACAACACCGTTACCAGTCCAAACAACAACAACAACTCCTTTACCTGTACAAACAACAACAACGTTACCTGTCCAATCAACAACAACGTTACCTGTCCAAACAACAACACCATTACAAGTCAAAACAACAACATCGTTACAAGTCAAAACAACACAATCAACAACAACGTTACCTGACCAAACAACAAAATCAACAACATCGTTACCTGTGCGAACAACGACAGTCAATAACATGTCAATTATTATGGCAAGGCTTTTTGCCATTGAGGCAGCGATGAAAATGAAAAGCAATGAGATGAAAAAAACAACACGTCGGCATCAGACCACACAGTCTCCTGTGAATATCATTGCTGTTAATACAAAACGCAAACCAACAAAAAAGGTCGATCCTCATCTAGACAATTTTGAAGTTAGACGAAAGAAAAAACGCATAATATATGTAAAAGCTCAGAAGATACTTGACCAAATTGGTCAAACCGAAGATCCAAATGTCGCTGCCTTCTTGCGACTTGCTCTAGAGAGACTTAACACAGAAGAAGATTTAGTTTCAGCAAAACAACGCCGTAAGATTCTACGAGCGACGAATAATCGGAAATTGATTACTGAAACTACTCCCGTTACTGTTCCTACATATACATCATCCATAATACAACCTACAACGACAACAACAACAACAGCACCGACAGCACCAAGCACAACGACAACAACTGTTAAGCCAACAACAACAACAGCACCAAGCCAAACAACAACAACCGTTCAGCCAACAACAAAGGCACCAACCACAACAACACAGCGTCAAACAACACAAACGTCAATTCCAAATACATCATCAGCATTAACAACAACATATTATTTCTATGATGAGACAACGACGGAGCTAACGACCACCACACAAACTCTAAAAGGTAAAAAGTTTCGCAGAAAGGGGAATGGTAACATATCGAAGCCGCGGCGTAGGCTCAGACAGAGATGGCTTAATGAAACTCCTCTACCTATCACTATAAGGACAACGACAGACGGTCCTGAGGCACCCGATATGGACATGATCCTCGCTGAGAATATGATATCGTCCATTGTTAATAAAGTTGCAAACCAATTAATTGAGCCAGTAACAGGAGAAATTAAATCACTTAAGAAATCAATTAATACAATGCAATCCTCAATCACTGAGGATGCAAAAGTCGTACCGTTAACAACAAAAGTACCCAAAAAATCAAAACCACAAATTAGGCCTGATATTAATAGATCATTTATTGATAAGATAAGTTCCAACGTCCTAACAAAGTTACACGGAGTTTCCTGGCTGGAACAGAAGCCTGTTGAAACAAATCACAATGTTAACATGCAGGGACCTTCAGTTTTTAACAGACAACAGCCAAATAATTACCCAAAAGCAGCATTACCAGTAATAACACCAAAACCGACAACCCCACCGGCACCTTTAACAATCAAACCAACTCCTAAAAGACCTACAGCGCCTAAAATGATCGGTAGTTGGATGTCAGGGTTACCGCCATCTTTATCTATGCAGCTTTTTGCTGTCGAAACGTTTCCAATGAAAAAGGAGAAACTTTACAACAAACCGCTAAGAAGTTTTACTGTACAAGCTCCCGTTAAAAAGGAAAAAATTAAAACGACTATTTTACCTACACGAAACTATCCTTTTCAACGTGTGAATATTAAACCAGTGAAGCAAGGACTTTTTGGCGGTGTAACTAAAGCAATCGAGATACCTGTGAGAACAGATCACTTGTTCATCGGAAGAACTGCTATCGATTTACCATTAATACCTAGCAAAGCAGTTCCTATTCAAAGACACGCGGTACACAGCGACGCTCAAGCAGCTGTGAGAAAAGAGCACTTGTATACAGGAAATACTCAAATAAATATATCACCAATACCAAGCAACGTTGTTTCAACTCAAAACCACGCAACGCGAAATGAAGTTCAGCAAGCTTTCAACTATCAAATGACAAATCAAGGAGTACAGCCTGCTAACCTAAATGTTGACAGCATCATAGCAAAGATAACCAACTCGGTGTTAGGTGAAATGAACAAGAAAATAGACTCACTGCATCATTCAATGAGAACAACAATTACAACAACAGAAAAACCGTCTCTTAGACAAACATTCCTAAGGCCAATGTCTCCCAACGCGGTTGCAGGTCATAACAAAGTGTCACCGATATCTAAAGAGATGGTTATAAAGCAGATAAGCGAGGCAGTAATCATGCAACTTTCGGGCCATGTGAATGCACATGTAGAGAAGACAACCCTACCGCCTACTACAACCGTGAAAATTAAAGAACATGAGCCTGATAATAAAAAAGGGAGTGTGGATAGTAAAACAAACAGCGGCAATGCTGGTGCAGGTACGAATGGAGCGTTAGTGGATGCAATAAGTTCGAAAGTGTTTGGTAAAATGAATGCAAAATTGGATGCACTATCAAAGTCTGTAAACACATTACAGCACAATCTAGGTCAACAAGAACTCGAAGAAATACCCCCTGAAATGTTTGGTGGGGGGCGAAGAAATCAAGCGATGGGTGGACAAGAACAAATGATGCAAAACTATCGACAAATGCAAATGGCAGAAATGCCTAAAATGCCACCAATGTATGGCATGCCTTTCCAAATGATGCATCAGCCGCAAGGCCTACGTAACGCATTTAACACCAATAACAATGGTATGAACTCGAATATGGGAGCTGTTACAGAGGCTCCAACTACGAAAGCAACTGAAAAGACAGTGACAGTGAAGCTTAACATGAACAACGGAATGATGCCATGGATGCCACCGATGAACCAGTGGTCGCCAATGAGAATGCCTAATCAACAGAGTATGTGGGGCGGCGGAGAAGGAGGATCCAGAAAATGGTGGACATAACGAAAAATTGGCAATATAGAGATATCGGATATCATTTTATTTTCTTATTTTCGCAAGGCCGTCGCTACTTGTTCTAACACAATGATTTTGTATCTTAGTTTTGTTAATACCAGTTAATATTTGTAATTTTATATTAAAAATATCCACATCTTAATTTTGTTTTAGACCAGTTATTTTAAATGTTGTAATTGGTGCTGTCTTTCATATAAAAATATCCGCATATAATTCAGGAGGGTGTCGTACTAACAGCTCGTATTCATTCCCGTAATTTCGATTTTTCCTAGCCGATTGTTAATGTAAAAACGCCTTATACCCAACAATCAATATGCAGAGATATGTATCATAATTAGACTAGCAATCATGGCAATATACGATTATAACAGTCAATATCAAGCACAAGAAAATGAAATGGTAGGCTTGATTAGTTGAAGAATTTTGTTTTTCGTGACACTGATGTTTTACCTATCAGTTCCATTTTAACTTTTACACCACATGTAGTGTTAGAATGAGAAATTGGTCACTGACTGCAATTTGTCCATTAGTGCCTTTTCCTCTTAACAAACGAGAGTTTATTCATTTGTTCAACGATTTCACCCTTTATGTGTTATACATATTAAGAAAATCACAATATATATATTGTTAAAATGATAATGGGCGTAGAAGAATTGTGTGTGCAGTATGTTAAAATTGTAATAAACGTTCCTATGAATGCTAGTTCGCGTTTTAAATGAATCAAACATATGCGGTACTTTAAATCAAGTCTTAATGTTCGTGTGTTTGTATTACATGTACCAGCGTGTAAAGTATATAAATAATTGCAGAAGCATAGAAGTTGAATCAAATGGTGATACGTTACTATCAATTACAATGATTTCAATGATTTCAAAACTTTCAGTTCGTTGTCATCAACGTTCAGCGATGAAAATGAGTTTCGAACGTATGGATTCTTATTCAAATGTTTTATATGAAGACAAAAATAGTCAAACTAAATGCCCCTATTAAAAGTAATGCCAAACTTGACTGATCATCGAAAATTAAGACTAATCTTAAGAGTTTTGTTCAAAGGACAATACATTTTTGTAAGAAGGAAAAGGCTTATAAAAGAAAGCACTTCTTTCCCACAACGTCCCGAAAAGTTCCTTAAGGTAGAATAATACCTATTGGCGATTTATGTATGAGAACGTTAGCGTTCGTTTTTTTTCGTTGGCTTGTAAAGCCTTCCAGGACAATATTCCACGAACAATACGGATATCTTTCGACGATGAACGGAAATTACCGAGCCTTCCAGGACATTATTCCGCGATGAATACGGATATCTGTCGACGATGAACAGAAATAACCGAGCCTTTCAGGGATAATGAAGCCAATGTACATCATAACATGTGAGGCTCAACAACAATTTTTTTTATGTAATATCATGTTGAAAGAAGTATGTACTATTTACCAGGACACGTTGAACATGTCTTTAAAAGAGGGTACATTTGATGAGTATGTAGGAATCACAGATACACATGGTATTTAATTCATAAACAAATAATTTAAAGGGATAAATTCCCCGATTTTTGATGTTAACAAAATATTTCAATAATGATTTAAAAAACCAAAAACAATTGTGAGTTGATTTTTCAACTGAAAATGTATGTATTAGTTTGAATAACTCATAATCTTAGAGCTGCAAACGTTCGAATCGAATGATTTTTACGACACTTCTAATTGTATAGTATGCATATGACTCATATGTGTAGAGCTAAACACGTCCAGGTGTAAATAATGCATAGTTATTGAGCTGAACATATCCAAGTATGAACAATTATTATTTAAAGTGCTGAAAACGATCAAATCGATATTTTTACAACATTCCTTAGTAACTTTTGTAAAGAAAAAAAAGTCTGAAGGTCTACACAACAGTGATACAGTACATGGTAGAGTGATGGCCTCTCGTTATATATGTCCCGGATTCGAATCATGTGATGAGCGAGGTCTGCCCCTTTTCCCATCAGATGTCGCGAGCTGTGTCACCAGGAAGCAGACATCGAGCGTGATTAATACAAGCTGAAAGCTTGTTTCGCAATCGATGTAAATTAAATTAGTTTAAAATAAGTAAGAAAGTCGGATAACAGTCCGCAACAGCGAATAAACGGATGTTTAAAAGAAATGAGTCACATGGCAAAGCATTTAATGTCGTCATGATCCGTCAGTCATTCCTAGTTTTTTTATTAATTAAAATGTACTTGAATAGCCAGAAATCAACTCACGCACGACACATTTATCTTCAGAAACCAGACATTCAATTTGTGTGAAATGTGTTTGTTACAAAGGGAGCGAACTTAAAAAGTCCTATTTGGATTTTCTTTTGCACGTTAAATACCTTTAGAAACAGCTCCAAACCCAGTCTAAGAAATTAACAGTAGCCCTATGAACCCTGTTAAGAAATATGTTGTTAATTTACATGTGAGTATTATATAGCCAAAAATTGAAACTTGATTTCATTGGTAACCTATCATCATAGTTAAATTCGTATACCATCAGGGATTTTCACCGCTTTCAACTGTATTAAATGCCATGGTCACGAGCAGCTGAGCTCGAACCAACACACCTGGTCTAACCTCAACGCGTGCAAAGCCTTGGCCATTGCGGATTAACTGATGAATTCGAACCACCGGGATGTAATTACCTTTGTAGTTCACCTGACCACGTGGTACTTGGAGTGATTAATCTGTTATGACCTGACGTCTGCCCTCGTTCGTCCGTCTGTTATCTTTTTCAATCGTTCAACTTCTCTTTCTAAAACAATGGACTCATTTCTAAATAGTGTTCTTTAGTGGAACCTCTATTAACTTTATTCAATACCTATGCACGCCACTGCACAAGATGGCCGTAGATGACGTATCTATAATACAACTGATGACAAACAGTTTTTCCAAGCAACTGGCTGCTTTTCAACATTGAATGTTAGCCAATTGAGGGAATACGATTGACGATTGTCACAGTGACGTGTGTCAAACGTCGGAAAGAATGTTGGCCGAGCTGCTGAGGTTCGAACTCACAACCCCTGTACACTCATAATGAACAGCATTACCTTAGTACGCAGCTATATACTGGGGTTTGGTTACTCCTCTACATCTGGCGAGTTGCGGTCTAGTTAACTCTACGTAAAGAGATCATGTTAATGTTAACTGGCGATAAACTCAACCCTTTCCCTCATACGACATTTCTGTAGCAGACGACTTTGAACATATTTTGTCAATAATTGGAAAATCTCTATAATTGAAGGGATAACCTATGACTAAAAGTGGAAAAAGGACAAATTACACGTTTTGCCACAAATATATCTTAAATTACTTAACAAAACCCTATGCTGTGGGTATTCAAAAGAATAATCCCAGTGAAACGATTCTTTTGAGTACGAAACTGAAAGCTAGACATATGTACATGTATATGTACGTATATGTATTTGCTACCTTTGGCTCAAATTGTATAATATGTGTAGCTCAACTATGTTTACTCTAATGTCGTTTTTTTTGTGATGCTAAAACGCAGATACCCCCCCATCTTCGGTAACAAGGCTATTTATAATATCATATATTTTATGAATAACCTGGGTACCGAGGATGTATTTTCTCTTTCGCAGTTTGTGTATGTATGACATTAAGTTTATATTCATTATAAATGTGTAAAGGATGCACTGCGAAAAGTTGATTTGCTCATTTCAATTATGCTGACCTTGTTTGAAAGTGAAAGAAAATAATGTGAAAAACAGGTTTTGTCCGGGCCCGTTTTGGACCAAAATAACGGTAACCATTTTCGCTGGGTGAATTCTTTCTTTCATAATGAATGACACCCCATACTCTTTGTATTATTTTTAAACTCAGAGGTAATTCTTTGCAACGATGTAGGGTGATCTTCATAAGAAACGCTTAGAAACTATTGAGGGCTGAAACTGGTCGATTTACATGGAAACCAAGAAGGAACTTATTCTGGTGCCCTGTAATCTAATTGGAAGACAAAAGGCTGATCTTGGGTTCGAACTCATGATCCCTGAATTGATATCAATCGTCGTTATCGAACATAAAGGTTTATAGCACTGACATAGACATTACACGACTCTCCTTAAGTTCGGCGGACTGACATAAACAGTATACGCCTCTCCTTAAGTTAAGCGGACAACGAAGGCTCTGATATCCAAGTGCGGATGCACTGGACCACGCAAGTCTCTGCAGTAAGACTGGACATCGAAACGTTGCCCATGTATAACTTATAACCATTACTGGTACTTGGTGTATAAAGTGTATGTTATGCTTGCTTATACCAGCCGTTCCACGAGAAAACCAACATAATGGAGTCTGCGTTATGTACCGTCTAAGGGGTAAAGAGGTTTAGAGTGATGATTCCAGAAACAGAAAATCCACAGAAGGCGAAAAGTGTCTGCCCAAGTTAGCCTACGCGGCATGATTAGGCTGATCCGTGTCGATACTTAACGCAGAGTCATTAGACGTTTTTCGTGGAACGGCTCGATTGTGTTTTATAAGTAGAACATCCATGTACGCCATCGTTTGTGTCGCACTCTCGCGGTTGTTAATTTCGCTACACTCCTTTCACATCCTTCAGAATTCCCGCAGCTGTATAACAAATTCTAACGAACTTGTAGAAGGGTCGTTGCAAAGAATAAATAAACCGGTAGTGAACATTGTAGACAACCAGGGGCGTAGCTTGGCAATACTCAATGTGTAGGCCGTCTCGTGAGAAAATGTACATTGTGGACTCTGCGTAAAG
>JAUELF010234795.1:0-13172 GCA_031471495.1 Clinocardium nuttallii
CCAAAGATCCTTCACCAAGGACGTAATGCTCAGTTTAGGATGGATCGTTTTGTGCTTCACCCGATGTCTCTTGACCTTTGTCTGCATGCTCAAGAATGTCATGGGCTAGTTGAGGCTTATCTGGCTTCCGAAATGCTTTCTTGGCCTCAAACAATGCATATCGAAAAGGACTTAGTTCGTATCTCATGACATCACCAAGTGACATATTTGCCGTCTTTGACACAACCAAAAACGGTTGGAACAATAGTCCAGGATCGATTGTCGTATCAGGGGCTACCTTTACAGATATCATATTTCCAAGGGTTTTTGCCTTGTCCTTCCGCTTGAAAGCTAATGAGAACACGGTCTGTCCGATCATTTTGTTCATGATTCCTTCTCCGACTGAATGAAACTTGTGTACATTAACCTCTGTATCTGCAACAACACCATTTACAATGTTCCTTAAGTACAGATACTCGGAGAAAGGTGAGCAAGGGGCACATTTAGACAGGATCTTCTTCCCTTGGGCAAAGCACATTTTCTAGCCTAGTACTGGTTTGTTTACCCAGGGATCATGACTAAATAGATTTAATTGCGCGCTAAATGACCTTAGCTGTCGATGCGTCATAAAACAATATACATTCATTCATTGGAGTTGGGACATTTACTGGACGTAGTAATATGCGGACTTCAAGTAAATGAAATGGCCTGCGGTTGCAAAAATTGGCAAGCAATCGGACACTGCCCGGGTTTGCATCTGCCAATTGCCTGTGCAAAATAATTTATAATGACGTTTCTTAATGTCGAATTTATAATTGGATTCCCTGCGTATATACCCCAAATTCTTTACTCTAAAGTGAAACATATGGGAGATATGGCTTTTAGCTCATCAGAGCACGAAGTGCTCAAGGTGAGTTATTGTGATCGCCTTTGGTCCGGCGTCCGGCGTGCGCCAACATCTTCTCCTAATTAACCAGTGGGTCAATTGGCATATAACCTTACAGAAAGCATCCTCTTAATGACATCACCAGAATTCCTTCAATTGTTTGGGATCCATGCAGAATTCTGGTTTCCATGGCAACGAAACGAAACAAAAACTTCTTCTTCTCCCAAACTGGTCGGCAGATTTTCAAATAATTTTGTAGAAATGTTCCTTGACCCTCTATCATATTCCTTTGAGCCATGTTGATTGGTCTTAAAACATGGCCGCCACAGGGTTAATTTGCCTTATATGTCTATAGTGAAACTTAAAAAATCTTCTCCTCTGAAAGTGTTTGGCCGATTTTTCAAATAATTTTGTAGAAATGTTCATAGGGTGACCCTCTATAAATTTCCTTCAAGCATGTTGATTGGTCGAAAACTATGGCCGCCAGGGGGCGGGGCTTATATGACTAAAGTGAAAACAAATAAAATCAGGTGAGCCATCCAGGCCCATCGTGGCCCTCTTGTTTATGGTTATGTGGCGGCCATCTTGGATGCCATTTTGAATTTTTCAGTTAACCAGTCACGTGACATTAACTTTGATAGCACCATGGCATTCTATGATCCCAAAAGCATAGGTGTAGACACCAAAATCATGGCTCTACAGTGAGTAATAAGGGAGATATGTCTATTTTATGGCGACGGCGGCCATCTTGGATGCCATCTTGGAAAAAACAGTGTTTGAGAGGTCGGATTGTGGTAGACTTTATTATGTTATTCTCCACTACAAATACCTACAAAAACCGTTGAGAAACCTTTTGTGACAATTTCTTTTGGGCTATAGGGAATTTTTTCATATATTGACCCGACTAGACGACTTGAAAAGTGTGTGGCAAAAATAGAAATGCTTAATTGCCCGTGAGTCATGACAATAACCACTTCGGTCATATTTTCCTATATATTTTATTGGAAATATCCGCAAAATATTATTACTATAAATAGTCCAGTGTATTTTTCTAAAAATAGTACAGCTGATCTTTATGCTGTAAACCATATATATTTCAGATAAATTATAGATAAAGGGGAACAACCTGGGCTATTTGTAGTCACAAAGGGACTTAACTGACGAACTATTCAGAGCGGCCTTGTACAGAAACAAATATAAGAAATTTACCATAATCCCCGACATGGATGTAAACAAAAACCTTATGGTTTGGTTTTTGTTATTTTATAAAACATTAATCGGTAAAATCTCTATATGCAAGAAACATCGTTTGTAATCTGAAGCGCATAACAATAACCGCATTACTGCAATACCATCCCATTAAATCGTAGTACTCCGCGCATTAATCCTAAACCGCCAACGGGAGGCTTTGATATTTATGTCGATCGTTACTAAATTACTTTCTAGTATAGTCAGTGGTTTATATTAATTATTGATTAAAGTTGAAAACCTTGAAACAAAAGGAGAAATTGCTCATAAGAAGCAATTTCTCCTTTGTCACAATGGTTTAAAATCACGTGCCGAGCCCCGGTAGCTCAGTCGGTAGCGACACGGGCTGTCAATCCAGGGGTTGTGAGTTCGAATCCTAGCTAGTCTAACATTCTGTTCGACGTTTGACAAAAGTTACTGTAACGAGCGTCATTAATCTTTCACGAATGGGCTAACAGTATATGTGGATAAGCAGCCAGTTGCTTGGAAAGTGTGTTGTATAGAGTACTAGTGAAAGACAACCAGCAAACATATGAGTAGGTGAACTGGCCGCCGTGATATGACTGAAAGATTGTTGAAAAAGGCGTTAAACCCTAATCAATCAATCAAATCACGTCTGTTGTAGAGGCTACAGAAATCGTATGTATGTGGGAAAGGGTAAAACACTTCTCAGTGGCTTATACTGATGCTTCCACAAACTAGACGGGAAAACACAGAATGGACTGTATGACCAAACCCCCGAATGTCGCTTTACGAATGGCTTGGCCCGATTATGAGATGGGAACTGAATACCAGCAAATATTGATTTAATCCTTTCCTAAATACAACACATCTGCAGCAGACGACTTTGAAAACGTCTTGGCAAAAGTGTGCATAATCCCAATGAATGAGAGATGAATTATCAAATGAAGTTTAAAACAGTGTGGTATAAGGAGACATTTCTCATTGTGAGCAATTTCTTCTTTTGCCACAGTGTTTTCAAACGCCGTCTGCTGCTGAGGCGTCTACATGTGGGAAAGGGTTAACAAACCATCAATGAAAAAAAGGACGAACGTTTCCAGGGCTTTACCTCGCGTTCAGCTCCACTCTGCTATCGATTGGGTAAACGATAAGTTACGACTTTTGTCTCGTATATGGTGAATAATGAACTCGTCCAATATTAGAACCTAGTTCAAGAATTTGCAAATTGTATGGTAGAATGTTTCGCAATGCGGTGAAAATTGTGACAACGAATGTGTGTTGGGTTTGGAGAGGGGAGGGGGGTTCTTCTTTCATCTTAGGGAACATTTCATTGATGATTTTAGTATCATTCAAGATAAATATGGCGTTGTTATGGATTGATACAATTCACTTTTCAGTTGTCATTATTTTAAGATTGCCACTATATGGTTGCAAAGCGGTAGATTAATTGTCTAAAATGATTAAGCTTTCATATTAAAATAGCAATAAGACGTAGAAAGACCGGTGTGATACCTCGGTTAATATATTATATCCATATAGGAATGTGGGGGGGAATGAAAATCGTTATTGAGCAGCAATATGATATGGGGTCACACAGAGGTTAATTCATTCATTTGTCTGGTCTAAAAATAGACAATTCATAAAACGGCCTCCATCCATTCATCTTCTGAAACAAACAAATTGTCTGATTATGAAAATGATGGAGCTCTTTAGAAAAGTAGCCATTGTCACAGTTTAAAGTTTAAAACTAAGCTGAAGACGCTGCGATTATTATTTTGCAACAGTTTCACTAGTATGGCGGTGAAATTAACCCTTTCCCTCATATAGACGCTTTCTGACGCCTCTGCAGCAGACAGCTTTTTGAAAACATAGTGACAAAAGAAGAAATTGTACAAAACGTGCAATTTCTCCTTTTGTAACCATGTTTTCCAATTTTAGGCATAAGTTATCCATTTATTTGATTTGCTATTTTTTGACAAAATATGTTCAAAGTCGTCTGCTGCAGATTTGTCGTATGAGGGAAAGGGGTTAATGCTGTTATTACAACTTAACTAAGGGGTCCAACGATACTTGAAACACTTAAAAAAGCAAACTTAATCTATGGTAGCAACAACAGTTACACTATGGTAACGTACGACATTGATTTCCCGACAGCCTTTGCAGCTCGGCCCAAATCCTTATAGACCTAATTACATCCAGTGGTTAAAAGCAGTTAAGCCAGTTTGGAAATTATCTCATTCCCTGAAATGATACGTTTAGAGTCGTCTGCTTTAAAACCTAGAGTAAACACAAATACTAATAATAAACCCGTTTTAGTATAAGTTTCACGTTTGCAAAATAGAAAACATTATAGGAAATTGGGATGATTTTCTTTTTCCATTTTTTAATCAGGGAAAAGGAGTTACCCGTTTGCATATTTTAGAAATTCAGAAAAAAAGAGAAATTACTCATCATGATAATTACTCCGTTTGCCAAACTGTTTTGATCTCTAGTCACTTATTATAATTTTATTTTATTTATTTATTAGTTTTTTCTATTGTTCAGTCTAGGTATGTTGTATATTTGTTGTATAAGGGAAAGGTTTAAACCGTTGATATTCCTGTTAGTGTAGCATGTGCTACGTAGCAAATGAAACCAAACACCAGTTTCAGTTCTCCCGTTTAACAATATTTTCCTCAATCGAAAAAGGAAATTAAAAAGGATGAATGAACGGATGACGTTAGACGTTTTATCAATGAATGGCTGAGACCAATCAATGGATGAACGGATACTTTAGTTTCCATGAATGGAATGTCTCCATATTACCTCCTGACTTGAGAATCATCTCTCTGTTTGAAGTAAGTAAGGAAAAGGAAGCTTAGGGCATGTGATCTGTGATTGGACGGTGCATCAAACTGAATTCTTTCGCAAGAAAATGAAGGAACGAGGAAAATGGACTTTTGTGAATGAAAAAAATGTTTCATTCATCGAATCTTTAACTGCTTTAAAAATCTCAAATTTGTCTCCATCGTCAGCATTATCATTATCATGTTTATCATCGTTATCATCACCACCATCATCTTCATCATCCGCAGCATCATCAGCATCATCATCGCCATCGTCACTGTATAGCCATTATCAGATTATTTATTCCAAAAAATGTATAGAACAAAGACAATTCATTATAGAAGAAACTCGAAACTGTTTGACGTTACAAAACTGGACGATTAATGGACCTGTACTTAACATTGTTTCTAGTAATGTTAACCATGGTCTGGCATCTTGTCAACTGTATAATAGATAACCAAATACACGATAATCAGTACATGTAAACAAATTGTATGCTTATATGTATATGTATATTTTCATATTTTCTCCATAATTATGTTTCTTAATATTCCGCCACATGTATATATATATATGAATTATCAGAGACGAACGTACAAACTAACACGCACACACACAAACACATACATATTTAATATATAATAATAATAATAATAATAATAATAATAAAATTGATAGAATAATCGACTAAAAAACAAATTGCGAGCAAATAGACAAGCACGAGACACCACTATTTGCACATTACCAACGGATTAATTTTCTTCCAACGGCCAGCAATACTAAAATAATCATGCCCTAATGCAGACGTATTTCTTAAAAGCAGGAGTCGGATTAGGCCAGTGCTGCTTAAATAACAGCATTCTTAAACTAGTTTCTCTTTAAACACACAATTTACTTCAAAATTTTGAAAATTACATATGCAAGAACAGTTTTACCTTGAGTAAAATAAACATTTTAGATGATTAATGATTATATTTCTTACATTGTTGATAACAGTTTTGAAAGCTTAACCCAATTGTGAACAATTTATACTTTCTTGGTTCAGAAATCTTTTCACGCATCCGACAATATTGTGAAAAGACGAGGTCAGTAGATGCGAATAGTGAAGACTCATCTAATCACATACGTATACACAGTCTCACCATGAACATCTATAAATGTATCCCCTCTGGTTCCTCTTTAACCCTTTCCCTCATACGACAATACTGAAGCAGACGACTTTAAACATATGTTGTCAAAGCATAGAAAATCTCCATAATTGAATGGATAACCTATGACAAAAAGTGGAAAACATTAAAACATCAAAAAGCCGTCTGCTGCAGAGGCGTCAGAAAGCGTCTATATGGGGGAAAGGGTTAATCATTGGCTCCGGTCCGGTGATCTGAAGGTCTCGGGTTAGAATCTTATTCTGAGTGTAATCAGTCACAGACAATGCCCAAGACTTCTCAGTGTCAGTACTGGATTTGTCTCGAGGAAGCAGATATCAAGAATGATCATTTAAGCGGCAGTGCAGGGAATCCAACCGTATAGTACCTTATACCTTATTGTGACAAACGTGAATAAAGATCTGTATCCATGCTATATAATCAAAGTTCACCTTGTTTGTCAGGAGTGTCTTGACAGTTCCTGTATATGGCAAACAGTGAAGATTGGTTCAGACTGTGCGGATGGGCAGTGTTATCGGGATCTCACTGGCCCCAGATAACCTAAGATAGCTAAGATAGTACAACTAAATGGGGTAAAATAATTGTCAGATCAATAAGTCTAATCCATTCCCACTTACAACAACTATGCAGCAGACGACTTTAAAAACATCTGAGTAAAAATTTGAAAAAGATTTAAGTGTTATTTATAACCAAGTTGAAAGCACTGTGACAAAATGAGAAATGGCTCATTATGAGTAATTTCTTCTTTTGCAACAATGTTTTTTAAAATAGTAATATGTTGCATAAGCGTCCGAAAGGGTTTGCATGTTGGATATGGCGAAACGAGGTGGCCACACGATCGTTCAGAGTACAGATAGAAACAAGGAAATCTAATTCCTGAAAGTTTGACTCATTTATCTCAGGTGTGCTCGCATACTGTATCGCTAAACTCCTTTAAATACTTTACTCCTGACTCATTAACACTTTCCCCACATAAAACAAACTTTGAAAGCAACCAGGTAACACTTTAAGAAGGTCTTAATGAAAGTGCGGAGAAATTTTGATTAACATTGCTCATTATGACCGTCATTTCTCCATAGTCTGCAGTGTATATGAGTCGTCCCGCGATAAAAACCAAGATTGTGGTTTCTGCGTAAGTATCGACCCGGATCAGCAAAAGCATGCCGCGATGGCTTACCCGGATAAACCCTGTTCGCATCCTGTGGATTTTTTGTTTAAGGCCCGGATCAGTCTACGCGGACAGCGCAGGCTGATCTGGGTCGATATATTACGCAGATGCCATAATGTTGGTTCTCTCGCGAGACGACTCATATAACACAATAGTGTATAAGACAGCCAAGATTAACTAATTGCCGGTATATAACGGAAATACAAACACTGTAACTGTACCCTTCGTTTATGTACAAATGTGTGTTTTACTCACTCGATGCTCACGTTGGATATTTTTCCTAATATGTTGAATAACATGATACGAGTGACCGGACATTGGATTTTCTTGATAAGGCTGTCTTTGCTCAAGCTTAACAAAGCATACATGCATACTCCTAAAAATTACTTTAAAACACCCTTTGAAATTCTGTTTCAATTAATTGATTGAAGTCAAATGCCGAATTTCTACGGCAACTAGCTACCTTTCCACATTGACTTTAATCCACGCATGTTAACGCCTCTGCAGCAGATGCACTTTCGGAACATTATAACGAAAGGATAAATTGCTTATATTGAACAATTTTCCTTTTTGCCACAATATTTGCAAATATACTAAATTTCCGTTCATAAAACTGTTCCATTTGTTTGCCTAGGTGTTTTCAAAGTTGTTTCTTGCAGACTTACTATTTATTGGAAATGGACTTTAGCTACATTGCTAGAGGACGTTTGTCAATCGTCTAGAATAATGGATTTCCTATACGAGATTCCAACTATGGACCTCTGGATCAATACCGTCTCTTTCTTGACTCGATCTGTATAACCTGAAATAACGTATATATGAGCCATCCCGGGAGAGAACCAACAGTTTGGCCTCTGCGTAATGTATCGAACTAGATCAGCATGCGCAGTCCGCGCAGACTGATCCGGGTCGACACATTTCGTTTCAGGGGAATAGAGGTATATAGTAATGATTCCTGAAACAGAAAATCCACAGGATGCGAAAAGTAGTTATCCGGGTAAACCTGCGATGCATGTTAAGTCTGATCCGGGTCGATACTTCACGCACAATATTGGTTTTCTCGCGGGAAGGCTCATATACATTGTATCTTATAAACTACTGGTGACCGATGACCTTTCATGGTAATAGCGACCTATTTCATCACTTCGACTTCCTGAGGATGTATTTCCTCTTTGTATGTTATAACGTCACGTCACTAGAAACCCTGTCATTCGGGGGTACTACACGGCCTGCACGCATCTAGAGAAAAACGAGCCAGGACGAGAAAACCATCAGTGTGGACTCTGCGTAAAGTATCGACCCGGGGGTAAACATCTGCCTGTAGATGCCGGCCCTATAGATGTTATGATATTGATTATAGTTTCTCTTTTTATTTCAGACGGTCGGTTTGCTCCTGTCGTGACGACGTACACGCTCTCAGTCAGTAGGTTAACCAACGCGTGTCCTCATTCAACCATCGTGGCAGCCGACCTCTGAAAACGAGTAAAACATCGTGGAAAAACAAATTGAAAATGCAAATTAATTTCTCGCTACACGTCCTAATGGTCTCTCCTATGAATCCGACGTGGCCGATTGGTTAACCGTGTTAAATATGAGATGGGGCGTGCCGTTTTAGATCTCTAGGTTAAGGGACACTTATTAGACTCGTGTAGCTAATAGTGGATTTAGCTTACTGTCACCGTTATTTAACTAACGAACTGCTGAGAGCAGAACAAACCATGAGACAGCAAACATTGGCAGATCAACTTTACCATATCAATGATATTTTTTTCTACCGAGTTTTCAATTTGGGAAAGTCTAAGTTGGTTGTTCATGTAAATAGTTGTTAAACCTTTCGCTACTTACAACATACCTGTAGCAGACAACATCTTATTAAAGTATGCTTAACCTCTATAACCAAAATTTGATTCTTGAATAGAGTTGAAAACATTGTGGCAAAAAGAGAAATTTATCATTTTGTACAATTTATCATTTTGCATTGTTATGTTTTCAAATGTCGTCTGCTGCAGAGGCGTCAGGAAGCGTCTTCATATGGGAAAGGGGAAAGCAATACATGATAGTTTACCCAGAACATGAAATATAGCTGGAAATATTAATATAGGTCACGATGAAAGGTAAAATTCGGTTCTCAAATATTATAACTTAACACATAAGACGTCTGGTGAATCGCTCTATCATTATGATGCGGCTTTATAGACAGTACTGTGGCATCATAAAATATCATCGTATTTCTATCAAATAAAGCTGTTAACTATTTCGCTGCCGAAAGGTAATTAAAGGCTTTTGCAAACAATGCAGATCCAAATGAGACGGCTCGAAACGAGCAGTCTCTCCTGAAAACTGCATTGTTTGCCACTTAGACATTAAATCTTTACCAAATTTCCATTTTGGTGAAACATGGAGTGGCCTAATTTTCAACAAGGAATGGTTGAATTTGTAAAATTTAGCAATGAAAGAGTTAATAAGCCCTTATAATATATGTCTCGCGTTGCAATTTATAACCAATTCAACCGTCTAGCTGGTAATGTATTGTTAGACTGATTGATCGGTGTTTAACGCCGTGTTTAACACATTTTCAGTCATATCACGGCACCTACCCATGTGTTTCTTGGCTTTCCTGCCAAAGTACTCCACGGAACAGTCTTTCCAAGCAACTGGTTGCTTTCAAAATAGTCGGGGAAGTCTTTGGAAGACGAAGGACGCTGGTCGCATTCACTTTTAGAAAGCGTCGGAGAGAATGGTTCTAGAGCAGGGGGTCAAACCAACAACCCATTGATTGACAGCGCACGTCAATGCCGATTGAGCTTTCGATCGTAGGCATTCTAAGGTATTTGTAGAGTTGTTTGCTTTGAAAGTAACTGAGGAACGAATAGAAACAACTTGAACATTAGAAGGGTTCGGATTCGAAAACACTAATCGGAAAAGAACAAATTGCTGGTTTAAATAAATAAATAAATTATCATTTTTCTACACGGTTTCAAATGTTGCCTTAGGGAGATACGTCACAAGTCGTATGGATCAGGAAAAGGGACCAGAGACTACAATTACCAGTATGTATATATGTATATCTGAACATGTGTGAAGAATTTATGTTAAAACATAAGAAGATAATGTGCACATAAATGATCCCATTGTATGAAACTTATATGATACTTGAATTCAGAGTTTAGGTCAGTAACACATCTACGTGACCGACCATGTATAATGCGATCTTTACTTTTAGGATTTGCCTTACATCGCAACTTTACCGATTCTCATACACCATTCTACCCAGTCTGTAAACACTCTCCCACACGCAGCAAACGACTTTTACAGCATAGTGTCAAAACTATTAAAATCACTTTGAATGAAATTATTAATATTGAATAAAGTTGAATTAATTGTAGCCAAAGACTAAATTGTTCTTTAAAGACAATTTCTGCATTTGTCACAAAATTCGACTGCTGCACATGCGGCTTCGAGTGGACAAGGGTTAAACCAGGTATAATGATTAAATTTAAAATCATACCCACCAAACTATTATGTTTCCTTTATTCCAATTTCCCTTACACCAGTGATTTACGCTACCAGAATGCATGTAATCATATAGACAATAAACGATTTGATTTAATTGCGATTGTACAGAGCAATTGGGCAGGTAAATCAGGATTGTTCTTAAAACTTTTGTAAAAGTTATTCAAAGTCACTTTCCAACATGCAACAAACCTGCAGCAACGAGTGTGACTATATGTAGGCAATGGAGACTCTCTAGTTATCAATTTATATCTATTTTAAAACTGTGTGACAAAACGAGTTTACTCATCAACAGTAATATCTCCTTTTGACACAATATATTCAAACGTCATCTACAACAGGTACGTCACAGTGCGTCTGTACTCGGGAAAGGTATAGCAGCAGATAGATTGACGTACAGTTCCCATTCTTTCGTTCATGACTCAACCATTTTTCCTGAAATCCTGCCAAACTAGTTCCGTTTTACCCGGTTATTCATTAACGCTCTCCTTGAACCAGACGATAGCTCCACGCCTTCATAGCAGACGACATTTGGAAATATTGTAGGAAAATGAGAACTTTTTTAAATTGCTCTGCTGTGTATTAAAATATTGGCTTTCAATTGTCAAAGTGCAACATGGTGCTTGTTTCTTGTGTTTTAAAACGTTTAATAGCAGACGAAGTTGATATACGACATCATTGTGTAGTCAGCTGTACTTATAGAGTATGCTAATCAATTATTCCGTACATACAGACGCTTTATGGCGCCTCTACAGTAGACGACTTTTGAAAACATGTTGGCAAAAGGATAATTCGCGGTGCATATTATTTACCACAACTGCTTACGAACCATTTAAACATAGTTCTTTCATTTGACTGTTGAGCCATTGTCAATGATTATTAGGTCAGTCGTAGCACACACAAGCCCATGGCATGTAACCGGCAACGATTCAACTTATTCCTATCATCGTGACCCTTTCTTAAATAGGAGACACTTCTTCTATCATAGCTTCTGCAGAACATTGCCTCATCAGAGGTAATATACCTTTTCGAATAAGCGTTCCGCAGTAGCAAGTACAGATTCCAAGACCTTTGTCTGCGATAAATGATTTGGTATTTGACCATATTTTGCGATCTTTCAATCTTGGATATATATCACTGTATGCATTTCTCCATTTTTTAACAAATATAAGTGAAAGTCTCAACATAAATTGTTAATCCGTGTACAGTCACCACATCCTTGATTCCTAGAGTTCAAAAGTCCCAGGACACTGCCCTCTGCTACAACATCATACATGTTACATGTTACAATATTGAATAAACAATACAAAGTGAATGTTTATTATAAAAGATACATCTAATCACCCTATACGGTTGAATAGCGAAACTTATAAAAGATCTGGCTAGCACGATGCCATTGGATGCGTTGTGCTGTTCAAATTTCAACACCTCTCGTATCATGGCATCTCGCGAGAAAACCAACATTATGGCATATGCGTAATGTATCGACCAGATCAGCCTGCGCTGTCCGCTGTTATCGTATTGGTCATCATCATCATCATCATCATCGTCAACATACATCAGGTTGCGTTATCGTATTGATCATCATCATCATCATCTTGACTATCAAGTATAATTCTCGTTTTTAAAGAGTACCATTATGATGTATTAGCATTCTATTAAGGTGGAACTCTCTGCCAACAAAACATTTACTTACACATGTCCTTACCATGTCCGACCGTCTTCCTCGAGTTAATAACATTGTTAAAATTCTCATATTCAGAAACAGTTCACTGCAATGCGACTATATTCGTTATGCCTAAGGTTCGATCATTCAGCTGAATAAATTTGTGACAAAATAATTCGTTGCATTTCTATTAAAACGATCAAACAAATGTTTATATGTTATACCAAGCGACCTCGTTACCGGGCGGTGAGCATAAATGGGGTTAATGGATTTGTACTGAGACTTAAAGTTAAAGCATTCCGACAAAATACTGACTGATGATAATAACTCTTAGAAAAGAAACGTTATCACAAAACAGCAATAGCCCCGAGATTACCTAATTCGTTTACACATACAGACGCTTTTTGACGCCTCTGCAGCAGGCGACTTTTTAAATCATTGCGGCAAAAGAAGAAATTGCTCAAAACGATCAATGTTTTCAACCTCTTTCAGTTATATAAACACATAATTTACAGAGACATTCCATTATTTTGTTTAGATGAGCTCAAGGTCGTCTGCTCTGCTGCAGATGTGTTGTATGTTATTAAAGGTTAATCCGTTTACACATGCAGACGCTTCAGATGTATCTACTGCAATTACCTTTGACAAAAACATCTTGACAAAAAGAGACATTGTCCATCATGAGCAATTTCATCTTTTGCCACATTGTTGTCAGATATAGCCTGCTAGAGAACGATGTTAATTATATAACCGAGTTTC
>JAUELF010234806.1:0-13172 GCA_031471495.1 Clinocardium nuttallii
CTTATCCATTCAATTATGGAGATTTTCTATTTTTTGACAAAATATGTTCAAAGCTGTCTGCTGCAGAATTGTCGTACGAGGGAAAGGGTTAAGCATAGCCCGAGTAGCTCTGTGGTTTAAGTGACGCGGGCTGTCAATGCAGGGGTTATTAGTTCAAACCTCAGCTCAACCAACATTCTTTCCAACAAAAGTCACTGTGACAAGTGTCCAGGGAAAGCCAGGAAACACATGAGTAGTAGAACTGGTCACCGTAATATAACTGAACAATTGTTGCAAATGTTGTTAATCCACAACAGTTATTCATGTTAAATATTTGTATATATAGGAATCTCCAAAGGGAAGAAAGTCAGTAAAACACTTTATATGAACAAAACTGTATAACTATCAAATTTTGACCACTTAGTCTTTATCAAGATTAAAAACAAACAAAAAGAAATTCTTGTGCAATCCATGATCATGATGTGATGGTATTAAATTTCGTAATAATAATCTGACAAATCAGGATGGGACTAATGATACAGGGGCCTGCATGTCAGTTTTTTTGTAGACTGCAGTCAGAAATAATCGTTCGATATAATGTATGCATGTCTAGTGGATACATTAAAGCAAGCTATTTCCCTTTTTCACACAATGTGTTCAATTTGTGGATCAAAATTTAAACAACTTCTGATGTTCAAGATATGATATATTTCTTAGATGGTTGTCAAACTGAACAACACTCTCAAATTACAAACATATCAAAGTGAGAGGTTATTCACACGATGCACTGATGCATACATCAGTAACAGCTGCAGATTAATCAAGGTATATTTCACAAATATGTTCATTTCTAGATTATATATATATGAATATTATGTTGCAGGAGTGATACCGGTTATTGTGCTATGAAGGGCAGGGGACAATTAATTAATAAGGTCGAGATATATAATTGTCAACTCCCAGAGTAGACAATACTAAAATCTGTAAATACTATACTGCAACACAATTTTTATTTTATAGTTAACCATGTATAAACTTTCAGACGAAATAAATAAAAAAAAAATTTTTTTTTTAATATTTTAAACATTTAAATCCCATATAGCATGCAACAAACTGCAGCAGACGACTTATCTGGACAAACAGATGAAAAATCAGGTGCTCATGATTGCGGGGTTAATTAGCATTAACATCATTGTCTGCATAAATGACCATATAATTTAAGACCAACTGTGAACATAGACCACATTGTTCTCTTTCCATTTGTGGTCTTTAAACACAGGTTGGACTGTTTACATGTATAGAGAGACCCCATGTTCCTTGATGGAGATGAACACATAAGACTGTAGAATTATTGGGAAATCCTGAAGAAGGCTTTATTTAGTGCCATAATATATAATTGTATCAAATATTTTTTTTTTATTGTTACATACATTATATTAATCCTCCCAAGGTATGACAGACACTAAATGTAGTCTGTGTCTCACAATATCTCTAAATAACTTAATTCTTTCCCAAATACAACAAACTTTGAAATCATTTCAGACAGTAAATGCATGGGTTTATTTTTGCAGTGACACATCAATAATTTAAAGTGATAGCCATTTGCTGATATTTTTACAAACAATATTTGTACAACCAATAATTCTTTAATCAAACTTCAATACTTACCCTTTCTTTGGTCAAATGACTAAACATTTCCACATACACGTAAATCTGCAGCAGACGACTATGAAAACATGCAGGCAAAATCTCTTTAATTTATGTTTGTTTGAGTGGTGCTTAAGGCTGCCTTCATCAATATTTCAGATATATCAAGGCATTTCCTGGGTTATTTACAATTACTACTGGTCCATTTATCCCGACACCAGCGAGTCAGTCGTAATGCTACTTTTACCCAACAACCCTGAATGCCAAAGAGTAAATGAATGGAGTTGAAAACATCGTGGAAAACAGATGAATTGATGAGCAATCTTTCCATTTGCCACCATGTTATCAAAAGGGCTCTGTGCAGCATAATGTGTCAAAATGCATCTGCAAGTGGGAGAGGTTTAAACATGTATTACATATTCCTGCAAACTGACATTGGTTTGCACTTTTTGCAGGCCTGTATGCTCACATTAATTTTGTTACCATGCAATGCTCTTGAAACTGAATCAACTGGATTGATTGATTCATTGATTGGGGATTTACGCCATTTTCAACAATTTTTCAATCATATCAGGTTGGCCAGTTCACCTACTCATGCATTTCCTGGCTATCTCCTACTAGTACTCCACACAACAGTCTTTCCAAACAACTTGCTGCTGTTGCACATAGACAGTGTTACGCCTAAAGATAGAAGAGACATGACGCTAATGTCACAGTGATTTTTGAGAAACAATTGATACTATGTTGATGCAGCCACAGATGCCTGTGATGGTGTCCGCAAGTCGGCAAGTTGGCAAGGGTTAACAGTATAAAAGGTTTTTAAAAGTCAGTTAGATAATTTAAACAAACAAAGTGCTCTGACCTTTCAAAGCTGGGTGTCACTAAATCTAGGTATATTTTAACAACTTCTTATTGAACCCTTTATCTGATACAGACAATATTTGAAGTCTTAGAAGCACAGATATGCCTTTCACTCAAACAACTCATTATATTGAGTGTAATGATTGATAAGAGAGTTGAAAATATTGTGGCAAAAGGAGAAATTGCTCATCATTAGCAATTTCTCCTCTTTTCACAAAGATTTCAAAAGTAGTCTGCTCCAGAGGTTTCAAACTGTGCCTCGATCAAGGCCACTCAACCATGACCACTAAGACTGACAATTGCCAAGTCCCAGTATATCTCAGTCGGTATTGACGCGGGCTGCCATCCAGCGGTTGTGAGTTTTGCTTGGCCAACTTCCTTTCCAACGTTTTACAATTTCAGTTGCTGAGAAAACCAGGAAAACATGAATAGGTGAAATGGCCGCCGTGATATGACTGAGAAATTGTTAAAAACGGCGTTAAACCCCAATTAATCAATCAGTTAAGACTTGGAATTGAACCCTAAGGATGCTCAGTTCCAAATCCCAGCACTAACCACTTGTCTATGGCAGATTCCACTGGATAATTGAAAGTGTATTTCTTTCTAATTTGAGGTTTAAACAATGTCAGTATTTTACAGACAAAATCACTGTCATAACCAAACTCTATATTGCAAGTTGACTCAAAAGAATCATCTCATTGATTGATTGATTGATTGATTGATTGATTGGGGTTTAACGCCGTTTTTAACTCATCTCATTGAGAACACCTACAATATATGGTTACAGGGTATATATATAGTGTCAAATAAGGTATAAAGAGTGCAGGCAAAGATTCTAGAAAGTGATGTTGTGAACCATGCAGTTAATAGATTATATATATAGACAAAGCTTACACCAGGAAAATGGTCTATAACCCTTTCCCAAATGGAGACGTAATTTGACAAACCCGCAGCAGAATACTTTTGAAAATATTATGCCAAAGGAGAAAATTTGGCTCATAATGAGCATTTTTTTCTTTCGCCACAAGGTTTTCAACGAGATACGAGATATCCAATAATTTTGCCGTGGGATTTTCGTTAATTTTGCACTATTATTTTCCAAGTTGTTGATTGGTTGTATTTTGGAAAAGGGTTAAAACTTTTCACCACATAGAAAATCCAATTAACTGATATTGATTCTAAAGATTTGTTTAAATCTGGACAGGGTCCAAATCTTTGATATCCTCAAAATGAAACTCTTCCTTTCTGAATGACATTCACATATCGCCAACAGATATTAATCATGAATTTGATACGGTATCTTACGAAAAAGATTTGCGATGAAAACACCCGAGAAGTATACTTAAACATCTACAGATTTGAAAGTATCATTTAGATACAGAGTTAAAAACATTTCGGGGAAAGGAGGATTTGATCTTCTTTCAAAAGAGCTTAATCTATTTATAACCTTCCATTTTGTGTGTCAGATATCCTGATCCTGATACACAACACTGATAATATCTTCAGCAGAGCACTGAAAATATAGACAAAACAAGAAACCGCTGAAGACGATAAGGCCCGATTGTCGGCAATTTGACCTTGAAAATCGACAAACCAAAAAAAAAATGGTTAAGGTCAAAGTAACCATAGAAATCAATAGAACTTGTTACTGGTTACCTTCAGGCAAAGTTTCAAGTTTGTAACCCTTTCCAGTGCGGAGATTTTGCCTTTTGTTGGTAGAGTGGTTAGCTATTTCACGGACTTAAGTTGCGTTCATCGCAGTTAGTGCCTGGAAGGGTGACTCGCAGTGGCTTGACTCTGTGAAAGACCCGGTAGATGACTTTGAAAATATAAAGGTAACAATTTGGAAATTTTCTAAAGTGCTGCAATGATTTCTTCTGCTGCAGAGGCATAAAAAAGGATCTGTTTGTAGGAAAGGGTTAATGGATAATGCTTTGTTCTTTGAATGTTCCTGAATATTAACCCTTTCCCTATAATAGACGCTTTCTGACACCTCTGCAGCAGAAGGCCTTTCGAAAAGATAGTGACAAAAGAAGAAATTGCACAAAACGAGCAATTTCTCCTTTTGCCACAATCCATTCAATTTTAGAGATTTTCTATTTTTTGACAAAATATGTTCAAAAATTGATGTATGAGAGAAAGGGTTATGGGAAATATATAACTGCTGTGTTGTCTAACGTCCATCTATATATCCTTGCATCCATACTTCTGTCCTGGTTTTTGTTTTGTGGGCTATTTCTCAGCAACATTAAGCTTAAAATCAACATTTCTTTATGGGAAGGTCTTACCAGGAGGTGAGCTTGTTAACCCTCTTCCACATCAAACAAATCTGCAGCAGATAACTTATAAAACATCTGGGAAAAAACATGCAAAATATCTGTAAATGAATGTGCAATTATTAAATAGAGTCAAAGGGGAAATTTATTATGGGCAGTTTCTCCTTATGCCACAATGTTTTCTGTGGAGTCATCAGAAAGCATATCTATGTGGGAAAGGGTTAAGATTGGAGATTTATGAGTTATTGCCCATTAACCTTTTCCCTCATACAACAATTCTGCAGCAGACGACTTTAAACATATTTTGTGAAAAAATGGAAAATCTCTATAATTCAATGGATAACCTACGACTAAAAGTGGAAAACATTGTGGCAAAAGGACAAACCGCTCGTTTTGAGCAATTTATTCTTTCCCTATGTTTTCAAAAAGCCGCCTGCTGCAGAGGCGACAGAAAGTGTCTATATGAGGGAAAGGGTTAATATTTCAGAGAGCATCCATTGGTTTCTTACACTTTCTCGATTTCACTTGAAATGATTATGTAAAACAAGTAAATATTCATTTAGCATATTTACCTTCATAAAAGTCATATGTGCACATAGTTTTCCCGACAACAGTTAGATAATTGTTATCTTCCTGTCCAATTTCCTTCAGTTCATCACACAGCTCCCTGTCTAGAAATGCTGGATGTTGTATCATCATTCCCAGAGTTGCCTAAACATTATATAATAGGTGAGAAAATGGACATACTAAAATGAAAACATTTAACCCTTTCCCTCATACAACAAATCTGCAGCAGACGTCTTTGAACATATTTTGTCACAATCTAGAAAATCTCTATAATTGAATGGATAATTAGCCTATGACAAAAAATGGAAAAAATTGTGGAAAAATGAGAAATTGCATGTGTATGTTTTCAAAATGCCGTCTGCTGCAGAGGCTACAGAAAGCGTCTATATGAGGGACAGGGTTAACTTCCTACAGGCATACGCTTTCCTACACCTCCGCAGAAAATGCCTTTTGAAAACATTTTGGCAATAGAAAAAGTTGCCTAAACTTTAGAATTGAACAATTTCTCCTTTGGCAACACTATTTATAACTAATTTAATTATTATATTTTCATTTACAGGGACTTTTCATGTTTTCAAAGTGTGCTGCAGGTTTATTGTATATGGGAAATTAAAGGTTGAAGAAGAATGTTTACTGTGGTTAAGTATGTAGGTTGTGTACTTACATAAAAAAGATACACACATAGTTCTGTCACTGCTCAAGTTACACCTCCCATTGATCTCCATTGGCTATTAGAAGATCCTAGTCACACCAAACAAGATTGTCATACAAATGAATGATGACAAATGAGAATTTCTAAAATCTACCATATTGTAAGGATCACAGACAATCAGTGTTTCTCATAACTACATGACAAATGCAGCACAAACTTTCTCGCACTAGTTTTATTGTGGTAAGAATGCAATAAGACTGATGCCTCAGTATTGATTTAATGGGGCTACACATCTACTCTTTGCAAGAAAAATCTACATAATTCGCAAACAACTCATCACAAATATATGTTAATCCTTCATACAAAAATTCTGCATCAGATGACTTTGGACATATTTTGTGGAAAATCTCTTGGGTTGAATGGATAACCTATGACTAAAAGTGGAAAACATTGTGGAAAAGGAGAAATTGCTCGTTTTGAGCAATTTCTTCTTTTGTCACTATGTTTTCAAAAAGCCGTCTGCTGCATAGGCGCCAGAGATCGTATATATGAGGGAAAGAGTTAATATACATTCTAATTTTTGAAAAGAGTTAAAGGCTAAAGGTGAAATTGCTCATAATGATAAATTCCTCATCTTCCAATTTTGCTTTCAATAGACGTCTTCTGCAACTGCGACAAAATGCGTCAGCAAATAGGGAAGTGTGAAGTTTCTATTCTCATTGCATCTACAAATATGATGCACATCCACTCTCGACTGGTGACAGTTACTGCTGGACACAGCTGGGCGATCGTCCGCCCATTGTTTGGGGGTAATTAACTCAAGCAAAACGGACAACTAAAACGGACAACTAAAACGGATTTGTCGCCATTTGGGCTAGTTAATCTCAATAAGTTTTGCAAATTCTTGTGAAAAATCACAAATATGAAAAATTAACACTTTACTGCAAGATTTCCCTTATTATGATACGATTTATTATTATATTATTAACTTAGCAGCAAAAGTTAGCCTTTCCCCATATTCAGACGATTTCTGAGGCCTCTGCAACAGACGACATTATATTAATATCATATGGCAGCATGTGTGACATTGATATTGTCAACCCGAGGACAGAATGTCACCCGAGGCGTATGCTGCCATATGATATTTATTTTATTATACCGAACACAATAAAGTTCATGAAAAAGTTTTAAAATGTATTTTATTTATTTAATTAAACTGTCCATCAAGAGTGTCTAAATCATCTTCAGAAAAACTTGCAAATCGAAACATGTTTAATGCTGACAGCTCCTGTCGTCCGATGTTTTAATGTACACATTGAATAGTGACGTCACTGATGTGTGTGTACACGGGAGGCAATCAACAAATCACGTCATGATTTAGCTAAAATATTGAAGCAGTTATTTGCCCTTATATGACATTCAAAATGTCACTGCGGTCACATGACCTGACAGTCAATGTTCGCTCGGTCACGTGTCAAAAAGGTTGGAACAAGTTTCTGATAGTCAAAATATCTCTTTTTCGGGTAATGGGATTTTCCCATTGTAGACAAAATTGAGATATAATAATACATATTGTCAACATGAGGAACATACTGTTACCTCAAGCGAAGTGATTCAAAGGGTATCTTATATATAAAAAAATTGTCACTTTAAAAAAATTCGCTGAATATGATGCTCGCGGGATATCATCTTGTAAGACTCTTTTATTAAAAGGGATAATAAAACACACCTCATGAAATATCTTTTATTTATCACATCACAATAAAACACATAACATAGAATCAAAACATATGCCACATCACCCTGCACAATTGCATCCTAGTCGCACAATATGAACCATATTCTCGACCTAGATATTAAAAAGACAATATTCTGATAAAAGTTCAAGTGCTGAAGCACACAATATGTCTATAGAGTGTTAACAAGATTTCCCTTCAATTTGAACTAATGACCTAGTTTTTGACCTATATTTACACTTTGCCTAGACATAATAAGTAAAAATGTCAAGCTACCGAAGCGAGAGTTGCGTCCTCTATGATTTTAACAAAACTTTACACCAATGTGATCTTGACATTTCCCATATTCAAATTTGGCCTACCTAATGTCAAGACAAACATTTAGACAAAGTTTCAATGTTTTCACCCGAGAATGTTAACAAGATTTTCTTACAATTTGACTTAGTTGTTGACAAGATGTGCATTTAACCTGACATAGTGACCTACTTTTGGACCCAACATGACCCATATTCTAACTTGACCTACATATCATTAAGACAAACATTCTGATAAAAATCGGATGCATTTGTTGACGACGTTTGACAGACAATATGTGATCACCAATAGCTTACCTTCAGCACTTAGTGCACATTAAACAGCAGGGGACAACTGAACTCTCATCTCAGAAAATATATGGAAACCCTGTAAATATTAAAGGATACATACTGAAAGGGGGTGAAAGCACTGTGGCAAAACGATTTATGGATCATTAAGAGCATTTTTTTTTCTAAGCCAAATCTTTCTACAAAAGTCGTCTGCCCTCAAAGGCACCAGAAAACCTCTATATGTGGGAAAGAGTTCAACTTTAAAATACTGAAGCAATTAATTCCCATGGGAACAGCACTTTAAATCAATGAATCCAAGTGGAACAACTTTAGTACTGGTTATCATTTGTAATCGTATATTTAATTTTCAGCTTACTTTGAAGAGAGTTGTTCTTCAATGTTTTGCAGAATTCCCTGATGTTCCTTCTTAAGCTCGATATATTTAAAACAGCTGAGTGTTCTCGTAAACTAAGTTCTATGCGCTTTATTTGCGATAAATGAGTGCCCCTTTGAATTTACTTATATCGATTCTGACAAAGGAGATGTATTTCTAGATGAATCAGTTTCCTTATTTGCAGCCATAAGCTGAACATCTAGAAATTTTAACAATTTCGATTGTTTAATGGCTGCCACCCTCCTAAGCCTCATTCATCTTCCAAAAAAATTCTCGGACTGCCTCCTCTTTTTCTTTACCTCTGAATAGCTGCAGTGGGAAAAACAAAGTTAGTCCATATGGTTTTACCCTCGTATATTGTATATTGTTAGCTCCACTAAGCACGAAGTTAAAACAGGGCCAATACTTGCATAAAATATCATAAAGACAAACATTCTGACAAAATGTCAAGCTATTGAAGAAAGATTTGCGTCCCATAGGAGTTTAACAAGATTTAACACCAATTTTGCATAGTGACATTCGTTTTGACTTGACATAACCCATATTCCAACTTGGCCTTCATAATGTCAAGACAAACATTCCGACAAAGTTTCTGCCGAACTCATCTCAAAATATATGTGGAAACCCTCTCAAATTAAAGGATAATTACTGAAAACAGGTGAAAGTACTGTGGCAAAATCACATTTTGTCCGTCCGTCGTGCGTCGTCAACATTTACCCTTGTTAACACAAACTATATTTTGCTTCCAAACACCATGAAAGTTTGTCAGAACATTCATCTCCATCACATCTTGGACATGTTCGAAACTGGTTATGTGGGGTCAAAAACTAGGTCACTAGGTGAAATTTAAGGAAAATCTTGTTTACACTCCGGAAGCTATATATGGCTTGAGCATGTTGAAACTTTCTCAGAATGTTTGTCTTAGTGATATCTAGTTCGAAACTGGGTCATGTCCGGTCAAAAACTGTTATCAGAATAATTGTATTACATTGCTTAATTCAGGTGAGCGACACAGGGCCATAGTGGCCTCTTGTTAGTCTTGTGACATCAACAATTTGCTTATTAACACTCAAGGGGACACTATTATAGTACAGTCTTCATTAAAAGATGTCTGCTTTGGTAGCCGAGCGACGTGGGCTGTCAATCCAGGGATTGTGAGTTCGAACCCCGTCTTTGCCAATTTTCTTTCCGACATTTGACAACAGTAAGTGCGTCATTTGTCTTGCACGAAATAGGCAAAGTCTATGTTGAAAAGCAGCCTATTGTGTGGATTACTGGTGTGAGTCAATCAGGAAATACATGACTAGGTGATATGACAGAAATTGTTAAAAACGTTGTTAAACCCCAATCGATCAATAACTGCTTGGGTATTAAACGTGTCTACAGGTGAGAAAGGGATAATTGTTCTTAGACGCTCCATTATGACGAACAGTGATGGGTATGGGGAACATTTGTTTGTAATTTAATTTGATTATTGATTGGTTAGAATGAGTTGGTACTTCCGAAAGCCTTCACTTGAAGAAATCCTTTGATATTTGTTTATTAAAACCAGACCTTAACATTGCTCCTTTATATCTTGTCCAATGCAGGTCGTCTCCTATATGGAAGGGAATATCCGCCAAAACTATATGGGTCTTTATGACATTCTTATTTATAAACATTACATGCTCATGTGTCTTGATGACATTCTGATTTATTAATATTACATGCTCATGTGTCTTCTTTCTTACACGCATGGCTCATCTCATGTTTCATTATTACAAGTGCATGTTGTATGATGCTTCTTACCGTATTGTTCGTCTAAATCATATTATGACACCAGATGGCGCTTTAAATTAAATTCTTATTCCAGGGAGATAACCGCGTATGAACGGAAAATATCCCACATTTAATGACGGATCCCTAGTGTCACTACTCTTCAAAAAAGAGGTAACCGGTGTTTATGTAGCTTTCACAAACGAGTTTATATTAACTGTTAAATGTTGGATTATACATACATATATATATATATATATATATATACAATATAAGAAATTGCATGTTTTGTGCAATTTCTTCTTTTGTCAATAGGTTTTCAATAAGCTGTTTGCTGCAGAGGCGCCATAAAGTCTATATCAGGGCTAAGTTTAGCATTTCCCCCCTTTCTGGTGTAGCAGCAACATTCCTAAAAAGTATCTTGGAAAAATATTCAAGAATCCAGTGGTTTAGGAGATGATGTTTAAGCCAAAATGTTAACAGAAAGAGTGATCCGAAAAAGATCGACTTGATGATCTTAAACCCCTAAAAATATATACTGACGGACTTGTATGTATCAGTTGAGTTTTTGCTTTTTTTTATAGGGACGCCCTTATTCGATTTATAAAGAAATTGGTATATTGAAGGACACATGTGTCTATAATTCTCAGTTAAAAAATTGTCACTGTCACTGTCTGTACTGTTGAGTTTTAGTAGAAAAGACATGGTAACCCCCATTCACAAAAATCACAACCGACCTGTTTTATGCGCATAGTCCCAATCTCAAGAATTGCCCTGTGTTAGTCACAAAACTCAAAACCTATATAGGTTTTGTCAAAAAAATGTGCATTTGTCGGTTAAATAAACCTTGTTCTACCGGTTTTTTATTCATAAAACAGGTAGGTTTCGTTCCGATTGATAGGCATAGCGTAAACATGTTTACGATGTGTTTACTATGGAAGACACGGATTATCTCCCTGGGATTGTTTAAGATGGTGTCCCTCCTCCACGACGATCACACACATTTCTCGAGGTTGCACATGCACATATTGCACAATTGTGATTTAAGCAACACAAATTACACTCAACAAATTACTGTAGACAAGGCCAAGAAGGAGATTGGGACTATGCACATAAAACAGGTAGGTTGTGAATGCGGGTTACCATGCGTTTTCGACTTAAACTCAACAATACAGGCAGTGACAGTAACATTTTTTTAATTGAGAGTTATAGACACATGTGTCCGTCAGTATGCCATATGTTGTTGAATAAGGTCTTCCCTATAAAATAAGCAAAAACCCAACTGATGCGTTTTCAAATTCTGTCAGTGTACATAAGTAAAAAGTTGTTCCAAATTTAAAAATTGTGTGGGGTAGGCATGTAACCACATATACTCATAGCAGTTTGTCTGAATATGTATACAGCCCAAGACAGAATATTGGAATCTTTCTGGATATTTGGAGAAAGAGCAACATATATGTTAAACAATGTTATGATAGCCTTGTAGTGAATTCCCTAAATACACTATTTTTTGACACAATATATAGCGTTTTAAATAGGCAAAAACAGAGGCAGATATAAGTTACAAAATAATATCCCACAGTCACTATAACCAAAACTTACAAATTACCTTATTTGAGTTGGCCAAGCAACAAAACCGATGAGTCCAATAAGAGACGGGAGTTGATTTGGCTTTTCTCTAAGTGCACCCATGTGTGTCAAATGATCTATATGGGGCAAATATGTTTCTCACAGTGGCAGAGATGCCTGTAGCAGCAGCTCTTGCTAGTGGAACTGGAACTGGAAGGCTGTTTGTGATATTATCAGTTTGGAACTGAGAGTCTAAAGCTTCAGCAGCTTTTCTCAGGAAGTCTGCTGCCTTAGCCTGTTGGTCACTCATTGTCTGCAATGATTGAAGATTATATTTTTTAGATTGAACTTTTAATTTTTAAACCCAGACACATAAACAATCAGACTAGTGTTAAACTGCAGAACAGTGCTTCAAATGGACCATCCAGTGGTTTAACCCTTTCCCTCGTACTACAATTCTGCTTTTAAAATGGTCCATTCCGGTATTTCCATGCACCCCATTTAACAGAAAAGCAACAGCACACATTTTTAGATACTTCATTCATTTTATAAACAGTCATTTTTTCATCATTTAGTAAATACATTTTCAGACATTGTGTGTAGGCTACAGTTAATTTTAATATGTGCAAATTCTACTTTTTCGTCCATGTTACATTGTAACACTAGCAAAATGAAATCTGCCATTTTGAAGAAAAAAAACGACAAACTTGTACTAAGTTACATCAGAACTCACACAAAAAAGATTAATACCCTAAATAAAGTATGGCAAGCAATTCTGTTCGTCTTACCTCTTCCAGAGTATATTATTAACTTCAAATGGAGTTTTGTTGTTCGTTTCAAGGAGTTGATATGAAATTCGGTTTAACCGCTTTCCCGTTTGAATTGATAACCGTTTGCCCCTTGAATTACGCCCCTTTGATTTAAACAGCGTTTAAGATGCGGACATAATTACACAGGTAACATGCGGATAATATAAAATAAAAAGGGGAAATGTTATGTGTAATGTAATGTAATGTTATTATAGGGACCAATTGCTCTGATCGAGCATAAGCTTTTTAGTTAATCCATCTTTCTTATGACGCGGTTGTAAGGCGAGACTAAACTGCACTGTAATTGACAGCTTAGTTTGCATGAATATACCTATGTTGACAT
>JAUELF010234817.1:0-12893 GCA_031471495.1 Clinocardium nuttallii
ATAAACATGGACTGTAACTTTAAAGCATACGCTAACGATGCCGGAATAAACATGGCATGTAACTTTAAAGTATACGCTAACGATGCCGGAATAAACATGGCATGGTGTAAACTCTGTGATTAAAGGTAAAATAGTTTCATTGTCGGTTAACTCATAGCAGTGACATTTGACCTTTCTTGATCAAACGACTTTTACAAAGTTTATAGCATAAGAAGAACCTGCTCAAATTCAGCTATTTCATATATTTTTTAAAACAATGTTTTAAACATTGTATCTGACGAACGGAATAAAACTCAGATCATTAACTTTCGATATCATATTATAACGCAAGGAATGAGCTATTCTTTCTGTTCATTAATAGCGCCTATTGCACCCGAAAAGCTTTGACCTTAGGATTATCTTTTCCGATGAACGTTGAGAAAAAAACATATACGTCTATAGTCAAAACCCTAGGAAAAAAATTGTTCGGGGCAGTTACTGAAAAGTTAAACTTACCATTCCTCATCTATTTAGACTAAGTATATTCATTGTCCAATTAAAGGGTGCTAGTAGATACGCCAGTTTTAAAAAAATGTAAGCATTTTTCTGTATGCTTAAGTAAAAAAAAAATAGTACACATTTTGTTATTATTTTTATTTCCCAATTTCGGCGTACTCGTCCCAACGGTCTACTTTAATAGGATATATTTCGTGTAAGTATAGTTAACACGACGGCGTCATATCATATAAAACGTGAACAAAAACACTTAGTAAGTATTTAACACCATCGCATCAGGTTTAACGTCCCGATATAACTTCATAAAATTGTAATCAGTCCCGATCTTCATATGATCATCGTGTATCCGAGACGCAACACGCCAATACGATGCTACTTAGTGCGACTTCGTAGTGTAACAACCCTGCGTATTTGCATAGTCTCGCGAGAGCATTGTATCATTCGACCTTCTTGTATATATACATACACCCGATTAAAAACGCTGTTGTAAAAGTCAAATTTATACCAAAATGTACTGAATTAGCTTGTGCGAATGATACTTGTGATATTATGCTGTTTAGATGTCCATTTTACCGTGCAGAGGTTATAACAGTACTCTTACATGGAAACATACTGATCTCGCGTGATATCACGTTTTATGACCATTTACGGGATTCTTTTTTGTTTGTTTGTTATATGAGTCAGTACATGGGAAAAGCTACAAGTTGAATGGTATGAACAGTGTTTATCGAGATCAGAATGTTCATGCGCACTGTCTGATCAATATCTACACTGTTCACATATTACATTTACACACGCCTGTCAGATGCTTTTGACACCGTGTGGAGATACTGATAAAACGTTGCCAATCCAAAACCACACTCGTCCGAAACACCAACGTGTACCTTTTCCAACCTGTTTCCAACGGACGGGATCAGTAATGCAATGGGTGGCCAACACATGAATGCCATTTACTATCAACTTGCATCCCACTTCAAATGGTTTTGACCACACTAGCTTTCCCAGTAATTGTACGATATATGTAACGAACGGGAGAAATGGAGGGACATGCTCATCTGCATCTTCACTGATGGCACATTCTCGAATGTTGGTTTTCATAATAACTTAAAGTCATAAATATATGTGAGGAATGTGAACTATGTATACGAGTTGGAATATAAATCTAGTCTCCTCAGTTCGTTATACTTTTTATGTCTACGTAGCTTGAAACGCGAAAACTGATTACACTTTGTTTCTCTTACGACAAAAATAACACTGCATTGTTTTACGAACACTGAATTTAAAAGATATATGTTTTACAGCGTCAAAATGGTTATTTTCATTTAACGAGTGTACGAGACTAACTGTTTATAGATGAAGCAGTCTCCCCACTCCCCATTTCCTTCATACAAAACATCTTATTCGAAAATCATTGTGATATATATAAAAAGGTCCACTTTCTCGGCAGCGTTTCGAACTATGAATCTAAAGCATTTGATTCTGATATTTGTCGATTTTAAATAAAACTATAAAAGACGTTTTTCTAGATGTTCAACCAGTATTTATTTTCAAAAGTTCACGATTCTAAATATTTCTCCTATTGCAACAATGTTTTCAAAAGTTTCAGATGAATCAAAATGAGTCCATATATAGGAAAGGGTTAAGGTATGACCACGGTCAACCTTTAACATACCAACACATTTTAACATTCCCTCGTGGTAAGTCGGGTAAGGGTAAGAATATATATATATATCATTTTTGACATGAGCAAACAGACACAACACAGCATAAACACATGTTAGGGGACCTTCTATTGTTTCAATAGCAAAAAGTTCAAAACGGGCGCAAGACACACTTACGTGGGTAGCGTTAAGGAAATAACAGATCATAAGAAAATCGGCTTTGGCCTAAATAAAGCACTCGTCGTAACCAGATTCGCTTTGTATAGAACCGTTTGCTATAACACATTTGAGGAAAACAGGAACTATATATTAAATGTTTGTATATATAGTTTGAAATATTAGGGAATAAGAATAAAACCATGCTCGCGTTGCGCTTGTTCTCCTTTTTACAATCCGTTTACAAACGTTATCCCTTGTAGAGGCGTTAGATGTCGTTTGCATCCGAGAAAAATTGACGTGAATTGGGAAATACTTCTACTTTCTGACACTAATCTGCTTCGATTTTTTAGATATATTTGTCTTTATATATGTGAACACGCTGCAAATGCAGATATATGTGTTAACCAGGATTTAACTGTTCTCCATGGAGGAATGCATTCTGAAATCCTTTTTCAATTGCCTCGACGTAAAATAAAAGGACGATGAACGTTCATTCTCCTTCATTTGTTTAAAAGAATGAGGTTTGAAAAGAGCTGTCAATATTTGTCTGATTGTGACTAGCTGTCAAACCGCTATGGTGTACACCTGTCTGTCGGGGGAACCATAAATCCAACGTTCTAGTTTATCTGTGTCATAGACTTTTCCTAATTGAATATTAACTAGTGCTGTCTCGCCTTTTTGTGAGTAATTTTGTTAATGAATATTTCCATGGGAAAATATGCAGGTTGCCTTTTTGGCAACAGTGCAGATTCTGATCTCCACTGATCACATAGTATTAATATAGGAGTGTTGGAAGCTTCTGGCAATGAATATAGATTAAAACAGATCAAGTATTGTACCTTTTCCCATGTACTGACTTATATGATAAAAAAAGTAATTTTAAGTACTGTAGAAGGTACATACTGTATATGGTACATATTTAAAGATTTCTCAGAATTCATATTTCCTTTTCTTTTTTAAATATCCGAATCTTCGTAGAGCATATTAAGGGTAATATTATATTTACGGGGCAGGAGCTACACTAGAGAGATGAGTAAACATTGCCGTTAATAACAACAACAACGGCGTCTCTCTCATTAAGCAATAAAATACAAGTTTTATTGATACTGAAATTAATTTCCTTTGAAGACGCACATTGTAGTGTTCGAATGCCAGACTCTGATTCCAGAACGAATGAAACGCTCCGTAGGTGAGAAAAGGGTGAAACTGTTTGTGGGCTGGCAGATAAATTGTTTAAATTGTTGCAAGTCAATTCTATTTTCGACAAAACCCCATGCAATTTAAAGTGAATGGATATGACAATTAGGGCTATAATAATGAGAGTGTTTAACTTTAAGTCATTCTCGTCACTCAAACTTGATCCTTTACACATAGAACGTACGGAGAAGACAGCAGCGCGGTCGTGTTTCCTACGAGCGTGTACATTACGTATGATTGTAACTCAAGTGAAACATTAGCTGTCGATAAAAGAAAGCTAAAAACGTAGCCCCACCAGGACTTTACGCTAGTATGTTAAAGAAACGGATGGTGGATTATGAAACATTCTCTGGGGCGGCGGCCCTGGGGTCTACCCCCATCGAACAAAAGGACATGACCCGAGCCCGGGTAGAGCGTAGATCTCTAATTAAGATAGTCAGAGCACTCACTTATACCAGTTCATTCCCATTGTCTTCTATGTGTAACCTGTGATTACCCAAATTGCGATCTAGACGTTCGAGTAATTTAAATAAATGTCTGAAATTTTGAAATTTTCTTCACCGAGGCACATGAAATGCGTCAGGCTGGGTTGCGGTTAGGTTAACACATTTGAAAATAGTTTTAATACTTATATTTGACGAAATATAAAAGCGAATAATTATTAAACCCCTCATTAATATAAAGGTTTATTGTATATACCAAAACAAAGACCACTTATAGAACCCGAACTGGCTATTTGTAAAAGTCAAATATGTCATTTACAATATTTATGTTTTTATCATCATTAAAAATGTATTTCTTCCCATTGCTATGAATAATATGGACAGTGTGTCGATGATGGCACATGATATGAAATATTCTGAAGACTTGAAATCGATATGAATATATAAATCATCAAACGAGCAATTAAATATATTGAATAAACATGTCATCTGAATTATTTTTCGTAAACCGTAGAACCTTTTTCACACAACTCGGCTCCAAAATTATGTCATTATTTAACAATTGTAAGGGACGTTTAACATTGTTGTTTAAATGAAGACATTTCGTTTTCCCACCCACCTCTTAACGTTGACGATAGCTTGGTTTTCAATTATCTTCGAAGATAGTTGAGAAGTATTTATTTCTAAATCATGCCTTGAACCGAAATGTTTCTCATTACTAAGTGTAACATCTAAAACAAGAAAGAATACTCTTTTCTCGTTTTCAGCAAATCCGCATTTTTGAACGAAAGTTTCAAAACACGTCCGTTACAGAGAATTCAAGCGACCTTAACCCTTTCCCACCCGCAGACGCATTTTAACGCAATAGCATCCGATAACTTTTGAAAAATTGTGGTCAAAGGTGAAATTGTTCATGATGAGCAATTTCTCCTTTGGCCATAATGTTTTCAACTTGACAATGAAGCTATCTTTTACGGAGAGTTTTAAGGTTTTTGTCAGCATGTTTTCAAAGTCATTTGCTGCAGATTCGTATGCGGGAAACGGTTAAAGTCTACTTCATTCAAATATGTCAATATTACATAGTGTAACGACATGTAGAATGGATCGTTTTCAAATTATGGAATACGATATGCATTATCATCTCTATATCATTTTACCACACAAAATCCTAATAAATATGCAAACATATTCGTGATTTTAACGATTTGTAGCAGATATAAATCATAAATGTATGTCAAATTGCATTAAGTTTTGCATGCATCGTTTCTGCAGTAAGCGGATGTGCACAAAAGATGTGTTAATTTGCTTAAATCTCCGTGCACAACAACCCTAACCCGTCCACTAGGTCATCGTTTTCTACCCATCCTGCTTATGGTACCTCTAGAACTTTAAACATACGATTTAGACAACATGCACGTTACGTTTGACCTTATTCGATATTTTTCCGCCTAAAGTATTTTTTTAAAAAAATAGCGCGACTAGATACAATTTGTGATTTTCTCATTGGCGAGCTTCAGTGTATGTTCCGTATGCTTTACATATGATAGGCCTAAGCTCTTTCTTACACCTAGGACATATTGCCAGGTAAAAGTTGGCATATCTAAACAGTGTTGATTCAGATGAGTCTATACATCTACTCCATCTGATCAGAATATACACCAGCAAGGTGGCATATACGTCTTAACATCGTGTGTAAGTAATATTGTAACAGTGTGATCAGACAGTACGGATGCATTAGCTGATTTCAATAAACACTGTTCACAAAGCCAACGTGTACCTTTTCGCACAGGTGGGCATAATTCAATATTACTTTAAATACAATTTGATAACAAAACAGGCGTAAGTTATGTCTGATCACAAGTTGAAATGAATGCATTCCATCTGCTTTTTTGTTGAACGTGTTGCTATATAAAGACGCCTTCGTGAGACTGAAAGACTTACACGTCCGAGAAATAAATGTGATTCACCGGTAGCGTTAGAATCAAAGCACTCATAAAGGCGCCTACCATTTTACAATCTCACAAGTCTCACAACAACTTTACATTCGTTTTGACAACTTTATCATTCTAGTAAATTGTATTTACAAATACTAAATGAGAAAAGTCATGAATCAAATTAATTAATTTTCTCGAATACTGACAAACCCAGTCAGTGGAAACAAACACATGCAAATCGAAATCAGAAGGACAACTAGTAACACGTATACCATCATTATGTTAACTCTTTCAGTCCCAGTGGCACTATATGACACAGACTCAAAACAGCCAGCTCGTGACGAGCTGTCCATCCTTCAAGCAGCATAGTTTGCCTGTTCGTTATGAACATATTCAAAAACTCATATTACAATAAGAATTGAGCGCTCAATTCTGAACATGGAAGAGTCAACTTCAGGAAAAACGGTGATGAAAGAGTTTAGAAACAATTTCAAATACTTAGATAAAAACAGATACAGGTGCTGAAGAATTGAACAGAACACATGCACACGAACCGTAGCATGCATAAAGCGTCTTCAGGCATGTATTGTCCACCATAACCAATTACATAAATGGGCATTGTTTAAGTTAGTACATCCTGCAATATATTGTACCAACCATTAGCATGCACAGTGAATAACAAGGTGGGGATGTGCGGAGGAAGAGTATCGCCTGGGTATTTATTATTAATATTTTAGATAAAAAGAGACCCTTCAACTTCACGCGTCATTTATTTGAGCTTGGTGTTGAGGTGTGGTCTCTTATTAAATATTCAGCTAGCGTCATTTATGTGAGCTTGGTGTTGAGGTGTGGTCTCTTATTAAATATTCAGCTAGCATCATTTCAAGTACCATTGGAGTAGAATTAGTTGTGCTAAACTAGTTGGTGTTTTTGGTCAAGTATGGCATCAAGGACGTTACTACATGTAGAGGCATAGTGACTCATCTGGATAGACTGTGTAGATACACGGACTCACCGATGTAGTCAATGTTCAGACGGGCAACAGGACCCCCATTTGTTTTGACACGTCTCATTTTAATATGAGCCGAATCACGAGAAAACAATCATTGCAGACTCTGCGTAAAGAATCGACCCGGATCCGCCTTAGCATGCCGCGCGGCCTTACTCGGACAGACACTTTTCGCCTCCTGTGGATTTTCTGTTTCAATAATCATTAATCTATGTATACCACTATCCCCATGATACGGAATGTGTCGACCCGCATTAGCCTTCGCGGACTTCATAATCTGATCTGGGTCGATATATTACGCAGAGTTCATAATGTTGGTTTTCTCATGGAACGGCTCATATATGAAATGTGAATATAAATGACAAGGAGGGACACCTTATCCATCCATTGGCGCGGCTAATCAAGCGCGTTGGTAAGGACGAACCCTTTGACAGTTCGCCGCATACAGTGTATGACGGGGCTTTCGTGGGATTAAGGCATTCCTTTATGCAAACACCTGAAGTTGACATCCCATGTTGCCAATAAAATAGTATTATTCGGACATATAAAGCTGGGCATTGAATATACGAATAAAACATATCTGACCCACTTTATGCTTGTCGAAATTAAAACGTTTTTTTCTTTTACTATTGACTTGATTATTCCATTTTTATTTCATGTTTTAATAAATCACAATACTAGAATTAGAGTTAGATTTTGTGTACGTAGAGCTCTTAACAAAATGTTAATGCAATTGAGTTTGTATTATGTGAAACTGGTTCTTGATACATATCCAACATTGGAAGAATCTTCTAGGCCTGTTTTACTAACTACATGCATGTTCTATGATTAACACAGATTTAACTTGTTACAAAAATCCTCGAATATTAGTTTGGTTAGCTTTACACACATGTAATTAAAATGATGCTAAACCAGAGAAACAATGAAACCTGAAACAGCAAGACGAGATTTCTTTATAATTGTGTCTGAATGTCTTTAAAGTCATCTTCTGCAGATGTTTTAGATGTGGCAAAAGGTTAACGGTTACTCCAGCTAACGTAAACAACCCAGGCAAGTAAGGAATTGTATTTGATTGGAGGATATATCGTTAACGAACGCAAAACATATATGAACTTTAACTGCAGATCAAGCTGCATATTGACTTTCTTGGATTTACAACGATCTCAACAATCAATCATCTGTAATGCGCGTCGGAAGATTGTGGAAAATAAAAATAAGGTTATGCAGCTTAATTGGTGGTATGCGCATGCGCGATTCTTTGTCGGACAAAAGAAAAGATTATCACGGTAAATTTATACCCGACTAGACTCCAATGAACCCGAATCAATGTGGAGGTAGAGAAATTCAATTTCAAATTAAACAGATGTTTTATTATTGCCATGTGATTCACCCACACCCACTCTCCTTCCCCACCCGCTGAGAAATTATATGAATCCTACATTGAACACGTTTTCGCCACACGGAAGAAATTAACCCTTATCCCGCTGAATTCCTGATTCACCGGAGTCTTAGTTTTTGGAAAAGGAGTTGCTTTCTTCTTTAATCAATTGTCAAAAATACACGAAATTGTGTTACGACGACCTAACGACGACCTAACGACGACCTAACGGCGGGTATCTCAGCCGGGATCAGCTTGTGTTACGACGACCTAACGGCGGGTATCTCAGCCGGGATCAGCTTGTGTTACGACGACCTAACAGAGGGTATCTCAGCCGGGATCAGCTTGTGTTACGACGACCTAACGGAGGGTATCTCAGCCGGGATCAGTCGTGCTATATAGCTCGTGCCGTGCAGTTCCTAAAACTGGTACATCTCATCAAAAAATGTCTATTACCGATATTTATATAATTTGTGTTCTGATGATGCATAAAAGGATTGCTATCATTTATGAATACTGTTTCTATCTACGATTAGGATAAACATCGACTGTTTAGCCAGGTCTGCACAACATATACATGATTTAATAAAACCTAATAATAATAATAATTTAAATTTAAATAAAGAAAAAAACATGTATGCAAAATTGTACGATGTTAACACAATCTTTTTATGGGCGTCTCTAAAGACATACCCTCTAGATCAAATTTATCCTAAAATTATATAAATCTGACATCTTAGACAAAGTTTGATCAGTGATGTTATGAAAATATTTATTGCAAATTAGCTGGTTTCATTGCAACATGACGCATGCGCAAAACAATTCCAAATCCGTCGGTTAATTAAATCTTTTCGAAGATATCATTGACAAAAAACATTAATACTCGGTCGTTCAAAAAACGTCTTATTTTAATTGTGACAAATATAGAAGTTTATACATTTAAAGGTAACCCACAAAGAGTTTAATGTCCTTTTTATTCTTATTTATTTCAATTAAATCGGCGAAATAAATGTGCGTCTTTTTTCATTAAACGACTTGTGAAGAAAAAACTCCACCAAATTCAATTTCGTCAGTTTAAACATTCCGCGTCAAGACAAAACTGTCGTACGATCGTATGCCGAAAGTTAAGACTCAAACGAGCTGGTACACTCAGTTCGTCTAATCAAAAGGTATACCCAATGCCTATTCTTACAAAAGGACATATACATGCGGCTCCTGTTAAACATAAATCCGGAAGTGACGTGTACAAATGACTTTCTGGTGGGATGCGTGATTTGATTGAGAGATGGGTGAATTATCCAATTCTTTCTGGCGTGCTGGTCATATATTATGAATGAATTTGTGGTCTATTTAGATCTACATAATTTATAAACCCTGTACCTCGAGTAGATATATAAATTGTTTTTACTGTCTTTGAAATTCGATCCTCCTATTCATGTCTATAAACAAAATGTTGTGGTAAATATTTAATAAAAGTAAAAACGACCGCAAAGAGGCCGATACCTAATAAACTGAATCGTAGCTGAATGATTTTGTTTGTATTTACAATGTAAGTCCTGAAATAATCGCATACGTTAGATACCCAAGCACGATATACATATTCCGTAAGGTGAAATTATTGATTGTTTTTCAAAAACTCAGAAAGAGGAGCTCACAATGCAAATCCAGATATCATTACACCTGACTATACAGTTATACACAGTCCAGAAACAGTTATCCTTTGGATCAGATATACATCGATGCACAGGGGTCTTCGTATTCACTTGTCACGAATATTCCAAGGTCAATGGTAATGAACCACGGATCATCTATAGATTGGTTAATAATAAAACGTTTTAAAAGTAGTGAAGTATTCTTCCCCTTTATCATGAGCCAGCTACAGGCAAAACAATTTGAGCAAAGATCAAGAAGTGAATTAATGACATTTTCCTATCAAACGAAAAAAAGATATATATAAAATCTTATGACTTTCTTAGCCAATTGGTGAAACATTAATATTTTCGGTGGTTAAGTGGAGCTTGCATTTTAATTGATTTTTGATATACATATTCTCCATCTTGATTTATGATACGCTGGTTACTATACGACAGCTTCCTTTTAAGTTCAGCTTTCATAGTATTACCTCTGTTCAAAGTTTAATATATGTAATATTACATGCGATGCGTTCGCCCGTTTATATTTTCTTCTTTCTTGGTTATTATTAACTACATTCAATCTATGTTAGATAAATTCTAGTGATTAATTAACACTATAGTAATGGATCAGTGATTTTAAGACAGAAAGCGAGAAAAATATTTTACAAAAGTAGAAAACAACAACCTTTCGCTTTTCAAAAGAAATATGAGTTATACGAGATGTGTACTATGTTACCAACATAAACGTATTTATGACGAGATGTGTACTATGTTACCAACATAAACGTATTTATGACGCGTGTAGAGTAAGGTCGACATTCAAATCCACCTAGTTTGATCCAGATGTGCAAAGAATAAAATAAGCGATCTTGTATTTATGTCATTACATGTACCTGGTCATGCACGAGACCCTTCGTCATGGACGTGGTAACATGCATAACACACGATTGATATATTGTTTCGTGTTTTACGCCGCTTTCAACAATGTTTCAGTTATATCGCGGCGTTTCCTCGGTAAGTTACCAATATTACTAGTCCACTTATAACCTGACACCCTCCAGTCAGTCGTAATGCTAACCCCGCAACCCTAAGCGCCAAGGAGGGCAACCACTTCGTCCATTAATAAAGTATTCGGTTTGACCCGGCAAGGGGTTGAACTGACGACTTCCTGTACCCGAGACGGACGCTCTACCACTACACAACCGAGCCGGTCCAACAACAAACAAACGATGGTAGACGAAAGAACAGCACTCGGAGCATTAACACACAGAATATTGGGGCATAAACATTCTCGTGAGGCTTATTGGATGTGTGAATGAAAACATTCTGAACAATGAAGATCAAGATCAATATGTGCACATTCGCACGCGAAGGCTGATCAGGATCTTGCCCTGTCGTGGAATCGAGAAGGTTGGTTTTTGTGTGACGTTGCACAAAATCTCCAAAGTCATCGTCGCCGGTAAGGTGGAGCATCATTCAGGACGTTCGAATAGAAGGATAGGTATAAACAATGCTGGAGCCAATCGTCTTTGCACCCCGCATTGTAAATCGTCTCAACTTATTTATTTTTTGATTAGATAAAACTTGCTTTGATCACCATGTTATCCCATCAAACCCTTAATTCTACAGATATGCGTCCTTCTGGATTAGTTAAAGAAGCACAGCTCGTACAATTAAGTGATTAAGTCAACATTGTGAAATCTACGTAAAGTATCCACCGGATCAGCCTAAGCATGCCGCGCAGGCTTACCCGGTTATACACGCTTCACCTCCTGTGGAGTTTCTGTTTCAGGAATAATTACTCAATACCTTTATCGCCCTGAGACGGAATATGTCGGCCCGGACCAGTCTGCGCGGACTGCGCAGACTGATATGGGTCAATACATTACACAGAGGCCACAATGTTTTGTTTTCTCGCGGGAAGAACGTTTTTCTCGTTCGTTTAATCCTAAAGCCGTAACAACATTGTTTAAAAGCTTGGAATTAAGTCTGTTAGGAACTAAGGTGCAGTTCGTATGCACTAATGTGTACAATTTAAGACATGTGCTTCTCTATTGTTATTATATATATTACGATACTTATTTATAATTACATTTGAGCCAAGTTGACCTATATCTTCAATATATAGTTTATTCAACAATATAGATCATATTTGTCCATTTTAAGTCAGTTTCATAAATGAGCATAAGGGAAAGCGCTTTGTCAACAAAAAATGAGATCGGCAAAGAAAATATACCTAAAAATAAAAACATGTTTAATAGTTGAAGACAAGCTAAACGTTGAAAAGTAATGTGTAAGTAGGGGAACTATACTTGTTTTATCGTATGTGAATACAATGCCAGATCAAACTCGACGGATTGGCAGGTTCATTGAACTTTACACGAATGGCGAATACCATAGTCCTGTTGAGTTTTGACAAGTTACATGTTCCACCCACATGTTCATAATGACGAATGAACTCAGGTATTTTTTTGAAAATATATCATATGAAAATAGTATGCATGAAATAAACAAACACCAAACAAGAATGTGTTTAGCCTTCAACAACGATTTGTTTTTGCATGGGTGCACCTTGTCAACTGTTGGACACGTCTATTGCAGTGTTGTTTTGTTATATTAGGGGTTTACGTAGTGTTAAACAACATTTCGTTTATAAATCACTGTGACAGACTATGTATTTACCGGTACGTAGCTTTAAAATGTGCCCTGTCCAAGGACACTCCACAACAACAACAACAACATCATACAGGGATTTAATCCTGGGGTTGATTGATTGATTAAGGTTTATCGCCGTTCTTTAAAATCTTTATAGTCGTATAACGCTGACCAGTTCACCTATCCATGTGTATGTTATCTTTCTCACATCAGTATTCCACACAGTCTTAACACGAAACTGGCTGCTTTTCCACATAGTCTGTTTGCCCCTTGTCACAGTGACTTTTGTCAAACAACGGAAAGAATGCTGGCTGCGCTAAGATTCAAA
>JAUELF010234827.1:0-22895 GCA_031471495.1 Clinocardium nuttallii
GGAACATAACTCATTCTTCAACATCATTGAAATAAATAAATTATCATTCTATTTAATAAATGAAAAAGACTCACCATTTGGAGTTGTTGATTTCTTTGTGGTGGCGGTGTAATCGCCTCATAAGTCACTATAGAACCCTATAAATAACAAACATGATTAGTTTTATATGAAATATAATTAAAGTGTTATATATATATATATATATTTATGATATAGAAATGTCAGCAAATGTCTAAGATACATAATGGATTTAATATGCATCTTAAGAAGAACTTTGCTAGTTTTATATAACCAATATTTATATAACAACAGAATTAAAAAGAAATAAAAAACCCGAAATTGTAGTTAAATGTTCACTTAACCAAAATAAAATTATGTGTTATGGAAACTATATTAGTTATTAATTTAAAACAACATACCTCTGTTGGTTGATCTTTAAACAACAAATCATATCTCTCGATATGTGAGAGCAACGTCCTAAGTTCAACAACTTCATTAATATTGAAAGATATTGATTTTATCTTACTAAAATCAAACTTCCCTCCTATGAAGCAATGTTTTGCATCTGTAAGATGCATATATGTTGCCCCATTAAATGGCGTGAAACACACCTCCTTATTTTTACCAAATTTATTTGAGGCTTTCACTACCTCTCCTTTAACATTTCTTTTTTCTACGAAAGACATGATTTAAAGAACTTTCAACAATTTTAATTTGAAGAAGTGAGCATTTAACTATAATTTCGGGGTTTTCATTTCCCCCCAGTTGTCAATCTTCCTCTTTGCGATATTTCTATTGGTCATCTTTTAAGAAACTCGATAATCCGTGATAAGTTTTTAAACCGTTGTATCTAATTGGGTGTTTAAATACTTTACATCCAAAAGATGTAAAATAATTTTACACATCGCTTCACACACTCCGAAGATTGAATGTATACACTTGATCTATACTATAAACCAGGCATAGAGAAGGAATCTGCTTAAATTTTTAATATAGCGCATAAACTAATACATTTTCTTCAACCCAATCAAAATAGTCATTGCCCCTATAAATTATATAATACTTATCCTTTTCGTTAATTTCTTATACTTTATCTATATTAGTGATGCTCAATATTGACCTTCACCTCTTTTGAAAATAAAACGTCACTCAGTTTCTTCTCTCTCTGTTTATAGTTGTCATATTTATCCGTTAGAATGATGATTTATTTGTTTTTGATGTTAATGATGATGAGTGTGAAAGGAGAACTTATCTATATGGATCAAAATTGTGAAGATTATGGTTTAGTGATGGACTGTAGTGGAGAAGGAGATGGAAATTTTGCATCAAAAACGGAGAACGAAGTGGTGGAGAGACTAAAATTTAGCAGAGTGAGTGGACAAATTGATTTATTGAGAATGCCAAATGTTAAAAGGATTGAAGTTGAATATGGCGATGTGTTATGTATGCAGCTGGAACATTACGGAGCAGATATATATATCGAAAACAGCAATAGGATTTGTTCTGTAAGAAAATTATATAAACCCTTTTTACCCCTTGTCTCTTTTCATGTGCATTATATAATATCCTTATTAGCTGAAACATGTGTCTTTTGTTATTAGATAAGATTACTTATGAGTAAATAAATGAAATATCTTGAAAACATTAACTCTTTCCTCTATATAATTCTATATCAAATAGATCATATAACATAATATTAATGTTATACTAAAAAGTATGATATATGTGAGAAAGTAGTCAGTGGCTTCGAAAGAATGGTGTGTAAGTACTGATGTGGGTAAGCCAGGAAAACATGGGTAGATGCACTGACCGCCGTGATATGACCATCTCTGTTGAAAGCGACATTAAACTCTAAACAAACAAACTAAAAAGTAATTTATCAATACTCATAATTCTTTACTTACTTTTCAGCCAAGTTTACAATCTACAACCATTCATCCAACGGCCCTCACGACCCCCGCTATCAGATCATCATCATTGACTCTCACTATCATATCATCATCTCCATCACAGTCATCATCAACAGAAAAGATATCGCCAGCTAACAACATAGAATCCGAAGACAGTACAATTTCAGGTGATTATATATTTATTACATTTCAATTCCTAGCATAAAAAGAAATATCTTTTCTTAAAGATTAATTCTTTTCTCTCTATAAACAAAATGATATTATATAATTTAGAATAAGAAGAGCTCTGAATATGATTTGCTTTTCATATCTACACTATTATCATCTAATGACTCATGTAATTAGATAGTAATAGTATTGATAAGGAAGGAATAAGATTATTTCATATCATTTGTGATAATCATATTTATATTTCATTTCAGACATTCATAACATATATATATCATCCATCACAGCAGTTATCATCATCATCATCATCGTTATTATAATCATCATCATAATAAGACGACGCCGCAGAAGAAATAGAAACATTGAAATAACAGGATTTAGAAATAGTTTGTCACGCGATATTGAGGGATCTTCTGTACTTGAATTTTCTGTTGCAAAACGTGATTAAAATTAAATCATTTCTTCTATTGCAGTACAAAATATCATACATTTCACAGCGCTCATAATTTCTACGATAATTTCATGGATTATTTATTATGCCGCAAATTTGATTGTTAACGTCTTATTAACATTCTACGAAAAACTGATTAGAAAAATTGAAAGATTTCAAAGACGAATGCAGGATATGATGAGAGGGGATATGGTAAGAGAGGATGTAGAAAGATAGGATGTAGTGAGACGTTATCCCATACGTATAAGAAGAAGACCAGATATTCTGCAATATAGACATTTTTAAATAACATTTATATGAGTGTAGTGAAATGTATGATATTTTGTTTTACAAATTCAAAAGTGATTTGTTTTAAATAAATGACTTTTGAATTTGTAAAAATGATCTGATTGATATAGTTAAGAGAATTACATATAACTTTAGGTGTAAAACATTGTGAGAAAAGGAGAAATTATATGTTTCTCCTTTTCTCACAATGTTTTTGGAAAACTGTATTATTCAATCTTCAACTTGAAATAAGTAAAAGATTGAGTTTTACTTTAATAATAAAAGGTGTATATATGAATTTATGGGTTTACATTTAATTATATGTTTATTTTGATTTTTCAAAAACATTGTGAAAAAAGGAGAAACATAATTTTTTTTCATAATGTTTTTGAAAATCTATATTATTCAATCATTGACTTGAAATGAGTAAATGATCGAGTTTTATTAAAATAATATAGGGTATATATATAATGTTACGGGTTTTTTATATTTGATTATGTGTTTATTTTGATTTTCCAAAATTATCTGTGATTGATTTTCAAATGTATTTAAATGTCTCTATGTTATACCTCGTTTGTTTCCTGAGATTGTAAAAAGAGTTATAGTTGATATAGTTAAAAGGATAATATATAACTTAAGGTATAAAATATTGTGAGAAATTCCTTTTCTCACAATGCTTTTGGAAACTGTATTACTCAATCTTCAACTTGAAATAAGCAAAAGATTGAGTTTTACTTTGTTTTTGAAAAACTATATTATTCAATCATTGACTTGAAATGAGCAAATGATTGAGTTTTATAATAATAATATAGGGTGTATATATGATGTTACAGGTTTATATTTGATTGTGTTTATTTTGATTTTCTAAAAGAAACGTGCTTCACATCATTTAATGAAGCCATCTATATGCATCTTACAGACGCAAAAATTGATTCGTATGAGGAAAGTTTGATATTAGTAAAAAAAGAAATCAATATTTTTTTATTTATTTTTTTTACTAACATCAAACTTTACTCCTACATAGCATTTTTTGCGTCTGAAGATGTATATATAAATCATAAGAAAGTATGTGTTTATTTTGATTTTCCAAAATTATCTGTGATTGGCATTTATAAACTCTTTGCTGGCGAAGAATGCACACATAGGTCGAATATTCGAATATTCGTATACTTTGCCATCGAATATTCGAATACTTATTTTGGTATTCGTTGCCATCCCTTTTATTTCATTGCGCTGTTCATTTAATTTTCATCACATGCACGTCACTTTCAACAGTTTGTTTGCTATAGCATGACGTGTCCTAGTTAACTTACTAGTTCTACATGTCCATTATCCTGACACCAGTAGTAATGCTTACTAGTTCTACATGTCCATTATCCTGACACCAGTAGTAATGCTTACTAGTTCTACATGTCCATTATCCTAACAGTAGTATATTGATACTTACTAGTTCTACATGTCCATTATCCTAACAGCAGTATATTGATACTTACTAGTTCTACATGTCCATTATCCTGGCACCAGCAGTAATACTTACTAGTTCTACATGTCCATTATCCTGACACCAATAGTAATGCTTACTAGTTCTACATCTCCATTATCCTGGCACCAGTATGTTAATACTTACTAGTACTACATGTCCATTATACTGACACCAGTATAGTAATACTTACTAGTACTACATGTCCATTATACTGGCACCAGTATAGTAATACTTACTAGTACTACATGTCCATTATCCTGGCACCAGTAGTTATTGCTTACCCGACAACCATGAGAACCAAAGCGGGAACGCCATTTCAAATTATTTTTTTTCTTAAAGATTTGGTATGACTCGGCCGGGAATCGAACCATTGCATCCCCACGCACCACTTCAACAACGAGTCGGTCTCATTAAACCGTTTAAACATACATGTACGGACGCGTTCTGACGCCTCATCGGCAGACGACTATTGAAAACAATGTGGCAAAAGGAGAAATTGCTCAAAATGACCAGCAATTACACCTTTTGCCGCAATATTTTCGACTCAATAAAATTTCCTTTTCATTTGAAGAAACGTTTTTCTACTTTTGCCAAGATGTTTTCAATGGAGTCTGCTGCAGATGTGTTGTATATATGGCAAAGGGTTACATATAACACACGTGGTTAGATTAAGCCTACATTGTTTGTATTTGATGAACACACATGTATACTAATAATAAATGATGTTCCGTCCCGCGAGAAAACCAACATTATGGTCTCTACGTAATGATTCGACCAAGACCAGCCTGTGCAGTCCGCGCAGACTAATCCGGACCGACACATTCCGTCCCACATGGATAGAGGAATAAAGTAATGATTCCTGCCACAGAAAATCGCCAGTAGGCGAAAAGGGTTAGCCTGCACGGCATACTTTAGCTGATCCGGGTCAACAGTTTACGCAGAATCCACATTGTTTGTTTTCTCGCGGGACGGCTCTTATGATAATATCAATATTTACACAATGGATCAGGATCTGGGCCGATATTAATTAACCCTTTCCCTCATACGACAATTATGCAGAAGACGACTTCGAACATATTTTGTCGAATAATGGAAAATCTCTTTAATTGAATAGATAACCTATGACTAAAAAAATTGAAAAAAATATTGCAAATGGAGAAATTGCCCGTTTTGAGCAAATTCTTCTTTTGACACTATGTTTTCAAAAAGCCGTCTGGTGCGAATGGTTTCATTGGGATCTAGGGTGAAATAAGAAATTTAGAAAATAGAATATGTTTCCTTTCTAACGCTCCAGCTCGGTGTAAATGAGAAGCGCTTTACAAAATCCAACCGCAGAGCATTTTCGACAAGTGTAGATCCAGATCAGCTGGCACATCTCCGCAGTCTAGTCTGACTCTGCACTGTACGCCAACAAGTCATGGTTTCAAGTAACGTTCTTCGGTAAAGCAGTATCCTTAAGCATTGATGTACAGACGGGTCCTTGGTATAATTACGATAATCCTTTCCTCATCTGTCATACGTATGATAAGTCCCCGATTCCACCAACAATACCTAGCGCTAAGTTATAGTATATTTCACCAGTTCAGTTTCCGTTATAAAAAATGCCTAAATATTGCAGTTCTTTTACAAGTAGGGAATTATTTATGTCAACTTAAGTCATTTATTTACATGTATATAGTTTGTAAAACACGAATGGTGGCATGTGTGGGAGCCGGACAAAAGATCCCATGGACAAAAGATCCCATGCTATTTTTGGCAGGGTGGACAAACGATCCCATGCTATTTTTGGCTGGGTGGACAAAAGATCACATGCTATTTTTGGCAGGGTGGACAAAATGTTCCACTTATATTATAGTATATACCAGTCAGTACTAAAGAGATTGAACTGAATAAACTATATAAGAGCATATTATGGGATCTAAGTTTAAATTGTGTTTTAATTGTACTCTTTACATAAACTGTGAAATAAAACATTGAGCATGTTATGGGTGTGAATTTCAAGGTAAACAGCCAATTCATGCTTTGCAATAACTACTTTAAAAGCAGTTTTGTCTTTTAATACATGAATAATCTCTTTTCATTGTTTTATTATCATGATGTGCTATATTTTCTACACTAGTAGTAACCATATGCTATGTTTTGTGTGTCTGGTTTAATTTTCTACCAAACCATTTAATAAGAAGTAAATGTACTCAACAGCTTTACTCTCTGTCACATTATGACAAAAACCAGGATGACTCATCAATATGGGATCTTTTGTCCACCCTGTCAAAATGGCGTGGGAACTTTTGTTCACCCTGCCAAAATGTTATTTTTGTGAAAAAATGAATAGGGAATGTGCTCCATCCTTATTCAAGATTGTGATTATATTAAATAGGGTTTTGTGGACTTGTAGCTAGAGTCTAATTCCACCAACTTTACTTAGTACTAAGTAATACTTACATACTTAACCCTTTCCCTCATATAGACGCTTTATGACGCCTCTGCAGCAGACGGCTTTTTAAAAACATAGCAATAAAAGAAGAAATTGCTCAAAACGAGCAATTTCTCCATTTGCAACAATGTTTTTCACTTTTATTCATAGGTTATCCATTAATTTATAGAGATGTTCTACTTGTTGATAAAATTCGTTCAAAGTCGTCTGCTTCAGAATTGTTGTATGAGGCAATGGGTTAAAAAGACTTTATCATATTTGTTAAATGTATATGTATATTGTTTTTTATGGCGCATCGACAGCTAAGGTCATTTAGCGCGCAATTAAATTTATTTATTCATGATCCCTGGGTAAACAAACCAGTACTAAGCTAGAAAATATGCCTTGCCCAAGGGCACTCCACCATGACCGTAGTGCCGCGACTGGGGATCAAACCCGGGACGCCCGGTTTCGAAATCCCCGACGCTAACCACTCAACCACAACGGATTCCGTATCGAAAGGAGACATTGCCCTAAATGAGAATAGTTTTTAACCTTTGTAGCATTGCTTTAAAAATGTATGAAATAACAGGGTAGTGATTAGGGTGCCCGCTTTTTAAAGCGGGAGACTTGGTCTGAATGTCGGTCGAGTCATACCAAAGTCTTCAATTAAAGATAACAAAATTATTTATATACATCTTAATCTATTGGTTTCAACCCGCAATTGTCAACTTTTCTTTAAAGTGGTCATGTATTACATTTGTATGAAAACCCCCCACAAAAATCGCTTCGCGAAGATGGTTATCAATATATATCACAAAGTCACACTGGATTAAACTGGTTTTTAAAATACCCTTTTGGGACTATTTGGCTTAAGGATACACCATGGTATTAATAATATACTGTTTAACTCGACATAAAACATCCCGCTCTAAGTAAAGCAGCCATTACTATCGTTTTAAAGACTAGTATTTGGTATGACCCGGACGCAGGATGGGGATAATACCTGCAACCTCCCGCACTTAACACTACAAGACCGAGGAGATGCATGTCACATAAGTGTACTACCATATAGCGATTTAATGATACAAGCCATGCCAGAGAGACAAAGAGAGAGACAAAAGGACAACTAACTCATAACGTTTTCAATTCAATACACTTTCATTTGAATAGAGAATTTTCTCTTTATTTTTGTCAATATGTTATTTAAGTCAATTGCTGTAGATTTGAATTTTATTTACGAAAGGGATCATATCTGGTCAGCTGTATTATAATATTTGGTTAATTCAAAACCTCAAAAAGCAAATTGTACGAACGGTCAAGGTATAGTCCAGTTTCATGACAAAGTATATATAAATTTGAGCCGTCCCGCGAGAAAACCAACATTATGGCCTCTGTGTAATGTATCGGCCCAGATCAGCCTGCGCAGTTCTGGGCAACACATTCCGTCTCAGGGGGATAGAGGTATATAGTAATGACTCCTGAAACAGAAAATCCACAGGAGGCGAAAAGTGTCTGTTCGGGTTAGCCTGCTCGGCATACTTAGGCTGATCCGGGTCGATACTTTACGCATGTTTAAACTGTTGGTTTTCTCGTAATTCGGCTAATCCAAAGAAACCAATTTTATAAAATGTTGTTCATATATATACGTACCGGATCCTAGATTAAATCGAAATAGAAGGTATCCTCGGAGCAGGCCAACAACAAAGAAATCCGCTCTCCCCGCCTCACCCCCTGTGGAAGGAAAGAACACTTCTCTAATTAAATATGTTACCAGGAGTTGCTCATGGTCTTACTTTTCCGCTAAAAACTAAATGTATTTATCATGTTTATGTAACGTTAATTTTAATGTTGGTGCTTTAACGCCGCTTTAAAAGAAATCTGCTGGTCCATCATCTAACCTAGCACCAGCCAGTCAGTCGTTATGGTAATCCCGGAAGGAGGGCAGCCATTACTAGTATTTCGAAAGTCTTTCTTTATTCTGCATTCTATATACTATATGAAAAGTGGTCAGATCATTTTCATATATGAGCCGTTCCACGAGAAAACCAACATTCTGGACTCTGCGTAAAGTATCGATCCGGATCAGTTAAAGCATTACGCGAAGGATAACCCAAGACAAACTATTTTCGCCTCCTGTGTATACTTTTTTTCAGGAATCATTATTCTATCCTCTTTACCTCTGAGACGAAATGCGTCGGCCCAGATTAGTATGCGCGGACTGTGCAGGCTGATCCGGGTCGATACATTACGCCAAGTCCATAATGTTGGTTTTCTGGTGGATTGGTTTAATTATGTTGTCTTCATATTGAGCGCACGATTCAAGAATATAACTTTTTCCCGCGCTTGTAGACTCATCATGACGCAATTTCGGCAAACGACTTTTAAAAAACATTTTGGCAACATGAGAAATTACTCCGTATGTACAATGTCTTCTTTTTGTCTCGAAGTTCAAAGCTTTCAATTAATGCGATTTCCCTTGTTTTCTCGTTCATGTTTTCCTCGTTGTTTGTTCCAGATTTGTTGTATTTGAGAGAGGATTAACAAATCGCTTACCTGCATTACCCATATAAAGTATGAGACTGCTGTCTGTGGAGTTTTCGTCTAATAGAAGGTTAAATTCCATTTCAAAGTTGTCCGTTATATAATGTATATCACTGTAGACCATGTATGATGCCAGACCATAAACTGTCCCGCTGAAGTGAGGTATCGTAGGCTTTAATTCTGCAATGTATAAGAAAACGGAGAAAAAAATAAATTGATGTTGAATATTTATGTCATATACCAATCAGGCTAGGCGATACACTGTTCCACTGCGGTTGGATACTGTCGGTTCTAATTCTAAAACATATGAGAATCATGAAACCTTTTTATATTTGTCGGGTCTATGTTGAATATATACACTCGTTTAAACAGTATTCTCATCATATTACATCAGCTTCCCCGAGATAAAACTCGTTCCTTCTCTTACACAAAACATAAAACATTACAATGAAGTATGACGACCTTCCGACATATCGCGAATACATCAAGATGAACCACTAAACTAAAACGACAGTCCCGCGCATACAAATTTGTACGAACATGTACGATACATGTGATACGACGTACCATGAACGTATGACGACGTACCATGAATAAATTATGACATGTCACGACTATGTAACAGTGTATCACGAAGACATTTACGACATGCCACGAAAACATAATGGTGTACCACAAAACGTATATGACGTACCACGAAGATATAACGACGTATCATAAATATAATAAGATGTGTCATGAAAATATCACAACGTCTCACGATGACATAACGACGTACCATGAAAATACGAACATATCATGACGTATATGGAATACATTACGAAACACCATGAAAATACGAACATTACATTACGTCGTACCATGAATATGATACGAAGTATAGTGAATACATTACGACGTATAACGAAAACATTACGTCGTACTATGAATATGCTACCACGTATAACGAATACATTACTACGTATCATTAAGATAATACGATTTATCATGAAGACATTACGATGTATTACGAAGTACCATGGGCTACCAGTATTGGTTATACATCACGACGTACCTTGTTCACAGAGCGCCCCGCCCCGTCCGTACGGACATATGCACAACGTATCCTTCTCTTTCTCCAACACGATACAAGAGCCACCATGATAACAGGGATTGCTGTCGCATAGCTTAATGTCGCACAGATTACCACCGTATCCAGCCGTACACTCACAGTACCAGTCATCTGTAGAGCTGAAAACAATTATTGATTGTTGTTGAACGCCGTTTTCAACACTTTTTCAAACTGACGACAATCAATACCAGGTCGTCTATTCCAGATGCGACACAATACGTCTGCAGCAGAATACAGACTACACTCTAAACAAAATCTTTAATTTGTTAAGCATCGTATTGAAATGTTTTGTCAAGCATGACATTTCTGTAATCTGATAATGCAACACTGCGCTCAAGTATATGTAAATAAACTCAAACTCAAACTTTGATAATCAATAACTTTGCCTATGTTGTTGTAGTGGGTTTGTTTACCGACGCCTTTCGGCATAAAGCCATCTGGCGAGCAGCTATTGTTTTCTCTTTCCAATTTTTTTAATTAACGGTCGGACAATATATATATATATTTTTTAACTATTTTTTTTTCTTTTTCTGTTATACACATTTGACCTTATTTTACATTCTATCTTTATTACCTAGCCCTTTGTCTGTTCAAATTGTTGTATACAAAAGGGTTTATTTAAAATCTATACCTATAACAAGTTGCTCCATTCTTACAAGGGTCGTGCTGGCACACCGGTACGTTGCAGTTCTCCACGTTTATTCCACCTAGTGTATCAGCAATAAGGTCTATTTCGACGCCATTGATCTGAAAGCTGCGCACGCATCCTACGTACCCATTGATCACATCCGTCGATATCACAGCATTCTGCTCGTAATTGTGCCGCAAAATACCACCTGTTGCATACATAATAAAAACACGATTGATTAGAATATAGCATTCTATTAGACTAGTTCACGTCACGCATACACTTAATATATTGAATAAGACGTAGACTGACCCCTTTATTTTACATCGTACAAACGAATCACACACATGGTGGTGTATGTGTGCAGACAACAGTACAATGATAGATAGTTTGCTATACAAAGTAGTTTCCATCTAACACTTAACAAATATAGGCTTATGTCGCTAATAAGGCCAAATAATTTCTGTTCTATAGATGCACGTGATTTACCTATAAACCGAATGAATGTCACAGTGATATTGTAAGGGGAGAGAAAGAATTCACCAGGTTAAAATATTACCGTCATTTTGGACCAAATCCGGCCCGGACAAAACCGGTATTTAACATTCTCAACTAGCATTTTCAAACAAGATCAAAATACTAAATCAATCGTTTTCAGTGCATCCCATGAATTTAAACTCATTGTCATATATTCAATGAATTCTGGTGAAGGTATACACTAATTTCTACGCTGACAAAGGTTTTTGAGGGACTATTTGGCTAGAATAGATCAGCATGATCGCGGATGTTGTTGGCGTAAATTGACGATAAGAGCCATTGCAATTTTGAATATAGAAGACAATTAGTTACCTATAACTAGATCTCCAAGTTCCTGTGTCGTTTTAATAGTCAGTAGAGGGGTACCAACAAAGGTCCTAGTGTTTACAGACATGGATGCAGAGCACCAGTCACCGGCAGTGGACGGCCACATCTGTCTGTAAGTAAACAAGCATGCGCCTTAAGTGCTGCAATCCAGATGGAGATCAACATGTTGAAATGTTTAAAGTTCTGCAAATATTTCTTATTGTAACAAAACTAACTATTTGGGCAGAAAAAACTGTAAATCAATTAATTTTTTTTAGCTTGCTGGGTATGTGTACCCTGTCAAAAATGAAGCATAAGCGATCAATATTTAGATGTGTATGGTAGTACTGAAAAGTGAAATTATTACTCTACATTTGATGCAGATGTGTTTTAAGTTGGAAGGGTTAATTAATAAAGCCACATAAATCAACATTACACGATAAGAAAAGAGTTTAAGTAAACTAAATCGAAATCAGCAATGAAACTCATTTATACAGAGCTTTTGTTTTGCAGTTTTCATCGCAGCGTTTCCTGTGCATAGGTATGGAGAGGTCCTGGCCATCCTTGAAAACTGTTATGACTTATTGGCGAACAGTACAAAAGTCAGATCAGTCTGCGCGGATGTGCTAGGTGATTTGGATCTACATTGGTCGCAAATGGTTTGCCGTTGCAGTGTGCCTCTAATACATCTAATAGTTATAAAACCGTACCAGAGGGTTATCCGGGAAGATAGTAGTTTTATAATCATTTAAAAAATAAGAAATATCATTCTAGGTAAGCACACATGTATTATGCATGGATTTGCGAACAATCAAACATGTTCTTTCACAAAATCTACGACGTGTTAATACAGGAAACAAATGACATCAATCGGTAAGCATTTATCTCTTTCTCAAAATCTTCGACGTTGCATTTTATGCATTTTGTTTCTGTCTATCTACTCATGTGTCATACTAATGATAATATTTATACATAACTTACCTTAAAACGATATCATATATATCCCCCGTGTTAACTGCTTGATCTGTTCTAATTTGGCCAAGTAACACCCCGTCGCACGTAAACCTGTACTGTATCACTCCGCCTTCTATGTAAAGCTGAATGTATGAGAGAGCTGTTCTGCCAGTATTATCGGTACTGTGTTTCCCACTCGAGAACAGGATTGTTCCGTTCAATTGGGTGGTTTTGATAGACAGGAATATTTCATTCGGTTTCGGGGATGAGAATCCAGGCGACTTAAAAGGTAGGTATGATCGTCCATGGAACGATGGGTAATATATCAATAACTCTGAAATAGAACAACGAATTCTGTAAGACGAAACATGGGTTTCGTTGCACCTCCGTAAAAGTCTAGCTAAAAGGAGTATGCCAGTAAAAACCTTAATAAGAATATCTGACTTGAAACAACAATGGCCACACATGGATATACAATTAATTTCGTAAATTCTATTAATTGCCTTCCCGTCTTTGCGCTCAGGGTTGTTGGGTTATCATTACGACTGACTCACTGGTGTCGGGATAAATGGACCGAAAGTGCTGGTAACAACAAGGAAATAGTAACTAGTAACTAACAAATTAATAAAGAATCCATGATGTTGACCGACTTGATATAGACACAAGAACTTCAAACAGGTAACCATTAAATAAACGTTTTACCTTTATCACAAAATGTCCCTGAATACGGTAAAGGACAACTGCAAGAAGGTACTTGTTGATTGTATGTTGTCGTGACAACAGAGCATCCGCCTCCATTTTCACATTGAATTCCATCACAAACAGACGTCTCTAAGGAGAAAAATAAAATAAAGGAATAAATCTTGCAATCACCAGATATCAAAATAACAGAAAGAATATCGTTATATACAATGCGTTAAGCCACAATTTAACAAGGCAAAGTAATGAATAATTTCCTCTTTAAGCTATTGAAGGAAGGTGATTACCTGTTTCACAAAATATTCCAACAAATCCTTTGGCACAATCACAGTAAAATCCCAAAACATCTTGTTTACAAACACCGTAACTCCTGCATGGAAAGATATCACACGATTTCGGTGGTACCGGACTTGTAGTCGGACCAGATGTTGGTATCACATTAGAGCTTGTTAATGTCTTCGTTGTCGTGATCGGACCAGATGTTGACATCACACTAGAGCTTGATGTCATCGTTGTTGTGATATGAACAGATGTTGGCATGACACTAGAGCTTGATGTTTTCGTTGTTGTTGTCGGACTAGATGTTGACATCACACTAGAGCTTGATGTTGTCGTTGTGGCTGTTGGACCAGATGTTGGCATCACACTAGAGCTTGATGTATTCGTTGTTGTTGTCGGACCATATGATGACAACACATTAGAGCTTAGTATCTTCGTTGTTGTAGATGAATCCATAGTCGACGCATATGGTGATATCGTAGACATTATTGGAGATGCCGATTGTACCGAAACGACACTGTACGAAGGATTTATACTAACAGTAGATGAAGACGGCTCCACTGTGGTCGCATATGATGACTTCAAAGAAATTAACTGTGACTTTGATTGTAACGACATTGCACTAGTGGAGGAATGATTGATATCATCAGTAACTGATGATTTTATTGGCGTTGTATGTGATTGCACAGATGTTGCTGACGGGACGTTAAGGGTAGAAAGTGACACATACGTTGCTATAGTTATTGGTGTTAATGAGGTTGGATATGTACGAATTCCAGATTCAGTTATAAGTGTTTTTAACGCAGTTTCATGTAATGTTGAGCTTTCAGAATAAGGTGGATTTATAGTATCGGCTATAAATGACAAAGTATATGGCCAACTTGAGCGAATAGTATTAGACTGGCCAGGAAGTAGAGTAATCATGGTAGTTTGAAAGGTGGAGGACTCTATTAATGTTAATGAAGTTGACATGCGCTTATCAGGCGACGATGATTGGATCACGCTTGATAAAGTCGGTACAATATGAGATTTAGATGATAGGGTTTGTATCGTAGTGGTTGATGATTCTCTCGTGCGTAGCATGCTGGTAACGTCGGAGATTGTTTGCAAATACTGTGATTTGTCCAGTTTTGTTGAGGAGTAGAGAGAAACATATGAAGACCGTGTAGTTGATGCAGTCTCCCGTTTGGTAGGATAAGGTGTTACAATGATCGACATTGATTCATGTATTGACGGGACTATTAAGCTTTCTGTAAATAAATAACTTAAAGATGAAAACGACGAAAATCGCACATGACTCATGCTTGGTGACAGTTCATTAGAGTGGTGCGAACTTTGATATGAGATACTGTATAGAGGCATGGTCGAGTCCGACAAGCTGTCTATCAAACTACTAATCGTTTGCATTTCTGCTATGAGTGTTGATTGAGATGATGAAACATATGATGATGACAGGGATTCTAGTGTTGTCAAGGACGTATGCGAAGTACGGGAGGTAGAACTAGATTCAGGTACGGTTTGTGATGTATTTGACATTGAACCTGAAAGTTCTAAACTCGATTGAAAGGCATTGGAAGACACTGATTCTGTGGTGAACATAATTGGGTAACTCGTTGATATCATATCGTCCGAAGATGGACTTAAACCTGATATAAGGGTCGATGCAGACTTATAATCTGTACTCACACTCTTCTGGTCTGATGTTGACATATTGAACGAAATGCTTGATCCTTCAGGAACTGATTGCGTAGTTGGATTAACAGAGTTTTTTATGTGTGTGATTGAGCTCACGGATGCAGAAAAAGCGGAATGAAATGACGTAATCACGGTTGAACTCACGAATAGTGTAAATAACTGTGATTCTGTTAACATTAATGTCTGAGAGACAATCTCAGATGTAAGTGACAATTCCCCATTGGAAGTGGCAATTGACAAATATGGTGATTCTTTAAATGAAGATAAAAATAAAGTCATTGAACTGTCGTCATGTCGTGGGGAAGGAGAAAATGACGACATCAACGTAAATGATGATTTTATCATTCGGCTGTCCGATGATTTAAAAGACATGGTTAGTCCACTGCTGGGTTGGCTTGAAAGGTTTGAGTTAGTGCTGGTACTAATTTGTTTTGTACTCAGTGCACTGCTATTTATAAATGTAACCGTCTTCGTAGAATAACTATTAGTTAAATCAGGTGTAGTAAATGAAGATGCTAAAGAATGACTTGTTGATATTATAGATGAACCCAAAGTTTCTGTACTATATATAGAAGCGATTGTCGATATTGGAGTGTGAACTGTTGATATGGAAGATACGGGTATTGATATAATAGTTGCACTGAAGAAATTGGTACCTGACATATCGGATAAAGTGGAGAAGAATTGTATAGTACTAGGAGAAGACACAACATGGGTTGGGGTGTCCGTAGACAATCGTATCAATGAGGTTGAATCAGAAATAGGCGAGCTATACAAACGACTGGTAAATTGTGTGCTTAGTATTGACCTGAATACTGATGGCGACGTTGCATATACAATGGTTGACGTGTGTAGCACCGTTGGGGATTCGGACTCGAAAGACGACATTATCGCGCTATTTACAGTCAATATGTTCGTTTTGGTGAAGTATGATTCAAGAGATGCTAGTGTTGAATGAGATTCCGTTATTAAAGTTAGAGTTAATTCTGATGTAATCAACGAATAGATTGACGAACTGGGTGCAAACACAGTGTAATCCGTCGACGAATCGCTTATATCCGTGTGCAATGAGAGCGTTGGAGCTGGTGTTTGCTTACGTTCAGTACTCGTTATATCAGACACTTGAAGTGTGGTGATAGATGTTCGGATCAACGAATCACTGCGGAAACTTGGTATCGACGCGGTTGAGATTACACTATATGTTTCTGTCATATGGTATGACGAAGATAGCGATGAACTACGGATGAAAGACATGGTCGTTGACGCAGATGATGTTGGTGTAAATGTCACTAAAGATTCACAGAGATTACCATCAAAGTTATTCGCACAATTACAAATAAAACCGCCACGAATATTCGAGCAACTACCTGAGTTAAGACACGGATCATTGGCACAACAATCTACTTGACCTTCACACTGATCTCCCGTATACCCAAATAAACACAAACATCGGAAACCAAACTCATTGTTAATACACACACCATCATTCAAACAAGGGTTGTCTCGGCAGTAATCCACCAGATCCGTACACTGACGACCAGTAAGGTATATCGGACAGATACAAACCCAACCTTCCCTCAACCGGCGACAGGAGCCGCCGTTTAAACATGGCTGACTTGCGCAGTAATCAATTATGTCATCACACATTCTTCCGGTAAATGACGCTTCACATGCGCATTCGTACCCACTGTCTGTATTAATACACGTTGCATTGTTTAAGCACGGAGAGCTTTCACATTCGTTGAGCAAGTCTAAACAGTTCCGACCAGTATATGGCGGCAAACATTGGCACTGATAATCTCCAATCAATCTGAGACAAGTCCCGTCGTTGTAACATGTAGTTTGAAGGCAGAAATTCACAGGCTCTTCACAAAGTCTGCCTGTGTAGTCTTGGGTGCAATTGCAGTTAAACCTGAAAATAAACAAGAGTTGCTCAAGAAACATACATCGTATGGATGACACGTATATATAACATTATGTTTGCACATTCGTGCTTTCTAATCCGGTTATACATTACATTCAAAGTGTTTATATAAACTGGTTGATTGATTGATTGACTAATTGATTGATTGATTGACTAATTGATTGATTGATTGGTGTAAACGCTGCTTTCAACATTTGTCCAATCATATCAAGGCGGCCAGGCCATGTTTTCCTGGCTTTCTCACTCCAGTACTCCACACAACAGTCTTTCAAAGCAACTGGCTGCTTTTCAACACAGACAGTAAATCCTTTGGTGGGAAAGTAATGGCGCTTGTCGCATTCACTTTTGGCAAACCTCGAACACACTACAACTGAATCAACATGCCCATACCTTACCAACTGAGCTTACGCAGCTCGAAAAACAGAACAAAACGTTTATCCTATCTGTAAATTCAACTGATTTCCATACAGACTGTTAGCCAATTGAGTGTAGACGATTGACGTTCGTCGTATTACCATATATTAAAGATCGGTAAGCATGTTGACCAAGCTGGGGTTCGAGCTCCCAACGCTGGATTTACTGCACAAGTGTCTACCAATTGAGCGTCCGGTGAATGGTAAGAATTGAATAAACGTAGAGAATACTTACGACAGTCGTACAGTGAGAAAATGGTCCGGTGAATGGTTAGAATTGAATAAACGTAGAGAATATTTACGACAGTCGTACAGTGAGAAAATGGTTATGGTGTCAATTATTCAATGACCGAAACAAGTGTACATACCCGTTGAGAACGTCAAAGCAAGTGGCACCATTATAACATGGCTGTGAGACGCAGTCATCAATATTTTTGGAACAGTGGATACCAGTCCATCCTAGCCGGCAATGGCACAAATATCCGGCTGTAATATCTTCACAGGTGGAGTTATTTTCACACGGGAATATTAGACACTCGTTTATGTTTACTTCACAATTCGCACCAGTAAATCCTTAAATATGATTTCGTGATACCATTAAAATCTTTTGAAAATGACGTTAACCTTACCCAAAAATCTCCCTTCACAACCAAAGAAAGCCCCAAATATTATCGATTAAACAAGAACCGCACAGCATACTTTCATAATATAATTTTGGTATGGCCGTGAATAACGTCTAATTTAATCGACTTTACAAAAAACCCGTTCGCGCATTTGTTTATTCAAATACATGTAGCAAAATCATCCTTGTCATTTATGATTATATATGTCAGATGCATCTTTTCAATGAATTAAAAATGCGTTGCTCCTTAAAATGTTACAAGTCATCTACCGCAGAATACGTCTGCAAGTGGGAAATGCTTAACTGTAGTTATTCTACGAGCGAAATAATATTAACAATGATAATAATAATAATAATAATATTTTTTATATTTTTTATAAAAAAACAATAATAATAATATGCATAATAATAATATGAATAATGACAAACTGTTTTAAGTTTATGCATGTTGCCACAAAAGTTGTAGTTAAAATATTAATAATACTACTACTACTTATAATAATAATGTTTATATAGTAATATATTATAAAAAGCAATAATAATAATGTAAATGATGAAAATACAGCCACACAACTCGTATTAAAACATACCTTAATTGGTACAAAGCAGACATATTTGCCATTAATAATAGTAATGAAATAATACAAATGATAAATAATAATAATAATGATAAGAATAAAAAATAATTAAATAATAATAATTATAACTAAAGTCGTTGTAAAACAATACCTTTGGTACAAAAACAGACATATTTGCCATCGGGCGGTGCAATGCAATTGGCGCCATTCTGACACGGGTCGTACTCCGGAGAACACGGGTTGTAGGGCGTCTGGCACAATTCTCCCGTATAGAACGGCGCGCATCGGCATATGAACCCGTCAACGATGTCCAAACATTGAGCCCCATTTTCGCATAGATTGGTCAAGCATTCGTCCACCTCCTCGGTACAGTCCTGACCGACCCAACCGGAAGTACATTCGCATCTGCAATGTGTATTAACCCCCTTTTCTAAAATTGCTGCAGACGACTTTGAACATACATCTTGGAATAATATGTTAATATGTATAAACTAATTTGTTATTTATGAAAGGTGTTTAAAACAATATGGCAAAAGGCGAAATTGCTAATGATGACTTTTCAAATGTCGTCTGCTCTAAAATTGTCAGTAAGCGTCTGTATTTGGGAACGTCGAAAATTAACAATGTAATTCCTTCTTCGTTTCAATGTAACCAATAGAAAGCACTAGATATAAACATTATTTTTACTTTTATTTGGAATTTACCCCATTTTCAACATTATTCGAGTGATATGACTTTTTCACTTATTCATGGTCCCTGGATAAGCAAACCAGTATAAGGCCATGAAATGTGCCTTGCCTATGGGCGTCCCACCATGACCGCAGCGATTGGGAATTGAACACAGAAAGCCCGGCTCCAAATCCCCGACGCAAATCACTCGGCCACAGCGGATTTAAGATATAAATCTGAGGTATACACGTTTATCATACAACTTATCATTTTAACCTTCCGTGTAAAGAGGTAGAGCGTTCGCCTCGTTGACAGAGGTCGTGTGTTCGATCCCTAGCCGGGTAATACCAAATACTTTAAACATGGTTGTAATGGCTTTTCCTCATTGGCGCTCTAATGCAGACGTTTAACAAACATGACCATTACTGTTACCTGTAGTCGTTAAATAGGTCAACGCAGACAGCCTCGTTCTGGCAAGGATACCACGTGGTACATTCGTCCCGCTCTCGTTCACATAGGTCGCCATCATAGCCGGCCGGACAATTACAAGTATAACCGAGATGTTGATCAAAACATGCGCTGTTGTGTCGACAGTCATTTCCTGTATAAACATATCAGATATTTCCAAAATGAAGATGCATTTAAGTGAATCTGCAGCAAATGACTTTTGAAAACGTTGTGGTGAGCCATTTCTTTTCTTTTGTCACATTGTTTTAAACTCTGTTCAATATATATGTTTTCCATATGTTAGCCTCTGTGGTGTTTTCAAGGTCATCTACTGTAGATATTTCACATATGAGATAGGAGATTAAATAGGGTACATAAAGTTGGTATTACAGGTTTCATGCATTGGTCCATACGATTGTAGGAATTGCATGACCAGTGATGCGCCGGATCTGGTAAGCCTAAATGCAATACTGGTAATTTACATTAAACGTTAAACATTTTACGTTAGCACCGATGCGAGTGGTAGCTGACATAAATCCCCACTCGGGCACTCACACTCAACTAAAGTCTGGATATCGCCAGTGATTCATGTTTAATTGAAAGTGAGGCTTAGGTAGTGAATGCTTTTAAGAATAGAGTAATCACACCAATACAATCGATGACGGTTACCTGACAAAAATACCCGTACCAAACTCGGACACATTCAACTGAAGTCTAGATCACGCTAATGCTTCGTGTTAAAATGAAAGTGAGGCTAAAGCTAAAGAGAATGCATATTCTTTGAAAATAGAGTAAACGCACCAATGCAATCGTCGACGGGTAACTGGCAAAACTCCCCGATCCAGCCGGGCTCACACAGACAACTGTAGTCGTTGATACCGTCTACACACAGACCGTTACCGGTACATGACGTGTCGTTCTCAATGTCACAGTCCTCAAGGTTAATCTCACAGCGAACTCCTGCACAATATATACAGAAGTTTGGATTATTTATTAGCAGAACATTTTTCATGTTGTTTTCCATATAAAATATAATAAAACATATATAATGAAAGACACGAGATACATAACTATTCAAATGATCTCAGAGAGTAAACAAGAATGTTGGTTTAATTAATGCAAACATACATAAAAATACTTGTTTAAAATTCAAACAAACAGAATATTCTAAAAGTCATTTCAGACCAAGACACTTTCAAAATATAAAGAAATACTTCCATATTTTCTCATTACTTTGGCTCGAATTTTGTATAATTTAAGCTACCGGTGGCAACTTAATGCATTTCATGACTATTCGAAAAAATGCAATATGCCTTCGTTAATGTGCGTAAGGTTAGTCGTGCTTTGTACACCAACATATAAGATCACAATTCCAAATCTTGCCTAGGACAGATTAATCGATCTCTTGCGGCGATCTATATGACCTTAATAAAAGATACCGTATCTATCTATTAGATTAAGATATTTATTCAACGTAATAAAGGCATCCGGCCATAAATACACAATTTACAATACACATGTTGTTAGTTTTAAGTTGCATCCCTCCTAATCAAATGCACATTACAATATGCATACCTGTGTAAAATCATATACAGCATTTAGTACTTACTTAAGCTATTTTAGACTAGGATCGTATTTACTAAAACCTTTTGTGTCAAAAATGTAGTTGTCCTTGTCTGAATAGTACATTTAATGAAATAAAGTGTATATCATCAAATTGTTGATCAATTAATCATTGGTAGCAGTTTGTTGATATAAACGGCTGTCCTGTGGATTGCATTCTCACCTTATGAGTTAAGGATATTAAATAATCCTTGCAGATTGTTATGCAATGAATACCAGTTTAGTAGATACTGGTTACGTATATCTGTAAATTTACCACACTCAAGAAATATATGGTATTCACACTCGACAGTTTGTAGACCATAATTTTGATTGCAATACGAATAGATACGTAGTTCAAATAGCACCTTATCATGTCTACCAATATCTACATTTAATTCATTACTCGGACAGCGGAAACGTGACATTGCCAGTCTGAAGTTTACTGGTAATTCAATAGTAAGATATCGTTCTGTGTTTAATAATGTTTTATTATGTTTATAAATATGACATCTACTCGATTCGTTTAAGTGGAATGCAACGGTCAGAATAATGTATGCATTGGTATATTCAGGTCATACTAAGACATCAACCACTCGGCGATTGCTAGCCCAAAACTAATTTCATTTATCAATTTAGGTGTTCACTAATACGAGTGCTCGGTGTGTTAGGATGATCTGAACACGTTCAATGTTCTGGGGTCAGTTCACGTTCACGATACCTTTATAGATAATCACTTAACGTAACTCTAGGATGCTAGGACATCTGTTCTGTTGTGAATTGTCTGAACCCTACTCCGATTAACGACACATAAATCATTGCGGTGTAGTGAATAAGCTCACGCCTTGGGGGCGAGAGATCTGGACTCGGTCCCCGTTCTGGTCATAAGAAGACATTTTAAAAATTGGAACAAATGGTGTCCCTACTTGGCGCTCATAGTTGCGGGTAAAGCATAACAACGGATCCATCGATGTAAGTATCGATAACACTCGTATTTCTGGTAATTAACTCCATTAATTCCAGTTATATATTTATAATATAGTTGCAAACAGCGATAAACACCAATTAAACACACAATAAAAACAAAACCAGTTTAAATTGTCAAATAATACCTGCCGGGCCGGGTAGCTCAATAGGTAGCGTATCTGACTCGTGATCTGGTGGTCACGGGTTCGATACCCGGTTGCAGCGACAT
>JAUELF010234828.1:0-13170 GCA_031471495.1 Clinocardium nuttallii
CACTTTAGATGACAGCAGATTGTTTACAATTGTTCTGAATTTCGGCATTTATTAAAAATATTGTTGAAAGAGAATAATTCTCGATAAATGAAATGGCATAAGTGCATTGATGCTAATTTTGTATCCCTTATTGATAGAGATTATTACTTTTTACAGTAGAAGTATGCATTAGAACCTCGGGGTGAACTTCGGTCACCATGGAAAGATTTGTCTATCTAAAGATTGAAAACAATCTATTCATGGTGTTATGTGATGAATAGAATCTTACATTCCTGCTTATTTGTTATATTTTTTTCGAAACTCGTCGACTGAAAGAGATATGACGCTCATGTAAGATCCTCTATAGAGCTCAAAACAATTGACAAAAGAAGAATTGCTCATGTTGAGTAATTTTTTATATTTTACGCAATGTTTTCAAATGGAGACAGATGCGTCAACATGCGTCTATATGGGGGAAGGGAACGCTCAGGTATATAAGGTTATGGAGAGAAGACATTTCTTGAAATACTATTGACAACAATTTTGCCTATTTTGTATTAGAATTTAACCATTGTATTCGCTTAGGATATATTTGTGATGTGAGCTTTTTGCGCTTTTGTATGGATTTGAAATGGCAAAGTCAATATTTAACGCATTTAACAGTTCCCACATGCAGAGAGGCATTTTGACGCATCTGTGTGGCAAATAAAGATATTGCAAGAATTGTTTTGACTCTTATCAAACAAACTTGTATTCACAAAATAAATCAAATATCCAAATATCTCATCATGCACCGGGCTGTTATGATATTACTTTTTAACTTGACCGTAAAATGACAATTTAGCAATGCTCTAGGATAATTCGAAATGTATGTGGTGCAAAACATCCATTCGGTGTACTAAATAGTTTTTATTTGAAAACATCTTTTCGGCATTTTTAATCTGATCATATTAGTTTTGTCACGGACATTGTCAAGTAAGTGACGAATTAAATTCGTCATGTTTCGACCTTGGGGTGGGAGGTTTCTTTCAGACGGTTTCATTTATGACTTTTCATTCATTCAATTTTAAATACGCTTTTTGTGGTTTTAAATTCTGCTGCACTATTTGTAACTGATCTGTTAAAATCGAAACTGTGCGTTCCCAGCGAAAAAAACATTTAGCTGCCTTATACAATAACTAGCAGTGAAATTGACCGTCAAAGATCCATATAAATGCTTGGGCCTGAGGCTTTTCCCTGCATTTTCGACGATTATTGAACCCGGTTCTCCCACTTACAAGACGGAGCCTCTTACACATACATTTATTGCTGGGTTGGAGTTAATGTAACATTCATATATCAACTCAAATATTTGAAACATGGTGAAGGGAAGAGAAGGAATAACTACAAGCACCGGCACTGGTTTTGTTATTTAATATCTACCGGTTTCGGCCGATTAATAGGCCTTCGTCAGGATCAATATTAATGTAATACATCTCTTCTGAAGTACAAAAATTGTCGGTTTGTTTTGTTACGTGATCGTGACGTCACGTGACATGATTGTTCTTGGTTGCTATGAAGAAATATTATTTTTCAAATTTGAAAAATATCGTGATTCAATTGTTACATGTATATTGTTTATAATAAATGTTATTTCTAATAAAAAGTTTGTTCATCTCTGTATGTTATAATGTCGCTCTTCATAATCTAAACTTAACCCTTTCCCTCGTACGACAATTCTGCAGCAGACCCGACGTTGAACATACTTTGCCAGAAAATGAAATATCTCTATAATTGAATGGATAACCTATGACTGAAAGTGGAAAACATTGTTTGTCACTATGTTTTCAAAAGCCATCTGCTGCAGAGGCGTCAGAAAGCGTATATATGAGGGACAGGATTAACGACAAACATAACGATAAAAGCGCACTGCACAATTTATTGTCTAAAATCAGTATACACTAACCATCTATTGTTCTTCCTGTAGCTGACAATAAATAAACACAATTTCTCTCAATGTCTGGCTTGTTTTTTAAAAGCAGCATGCTCCCTATTTATTTATTGTTTCTTCCTGTAGATGACAATAAATAAGGAAATTTCCTCACAAAGTCTGGTTTTAAAGGCGCCGGATCAATTAGGTCCAATGTGTTTGTGTAACGAAATCTATTAGATAACTGCACCAGAGTAACTAATTGCATCTCTAGCATTCTATTTCCGACATATCCGATGTAGTGTTTAAGTATGAAAGTAGGCGAACGTAAACTCCGTTTATTATAGTGTAATTAGGATTCAATACAAGATAAAAAAAGAGAAACACTTTAATAGAAAGAAGTGTGTATTTATCTGATACTTAAATCTGTATTTGACATTTAATTAATTACTGCATTATTAGAAGTTTGAGACATTCTATCATAACTTTACCGGGTCTTTTGATAAGGTAGAAGCCAACATAGAAAACCGTTTTAATTTGCAAATCAAAAACAAAAATGATTCGGGGTTGTTTGGTTTGACTAAACGTCATGAAAAGTTGTTTTTTTTGTGATTTTTAAAGCAATTGATATAATAATATGCCAGTGCGGGTTGCTAAAAGATTCGCAGTAAACATACACTATAGAGTGTGATGGTTATGCCATTAGCATTCCAGTCCGTGTTGCTAAAAAGGGTAATTCTCACTGAAGACGTATCAACAAGCCCATGTTCGTACACGATAAAGATACAACACCAGATGCAGGGTATTAACCTTTCCCTGCATTAATACACATTTTGACGCATCTGCAGCAAACGATCTTTAAACAAAGTGTCATGAGCAATATCTTATTTTGTCACAATTATTTAAATTTTAGCCAATAATAATTGCATATAATTTCATTTGCATATAGTTCACATTTTTGGCCAGACGATTTTTAAGTTGTCTGCTGCATAATTATTGTATGTGGGATACGCTGCAATTATGATAACATACGCTCCTGTATACATTTGACGAGGACACAATTGCGATGATGGTGGTTTGAAGAATTAGACATTATGCACGACTAAGCCTACTGCACAGAAACATCTGAAAAGAATCTGCAGGCGATATCAATTACATGTATCAAACAAACTTGCCAGAATGGATATCCACAGATAATTACTTATTCTCATAATGTAATCTTCCTGTAAATTCCAGGGGAGCATTATTCTTAGGTGTAACTGTTTTATTACGTATTATTATCCAGGCAGTAATAACAGCATAACCACATTGGTAATTCACACTTTAGGTTGATACTAGTCGTGAACATAGAAAACGTATCTATCTATTACAGAAAAAAACATTGTTGAATGTGTAGTAATGTGCTATTTGACAGCGAATAATTTGATGTAAAAAACCCTGTATTTCTATTCAATTGATATGCGAGTGGCACCACCACCATTGCCGACTTGTATACATTGCTTAAAGACAACAAACCAGATGTAATAAAGAAACTATCTATATGTTAATGAACAAATGTAATGACACCATTCTCAGCCTTGATCTATTTGTTAAATCGGATTATTTGTGCTAAGTCCTATATACACTCATTAAATAATTTGAATTGCAATTATCATCTGCTGTGTTCATGCTAGAGATTAATTATTTCACATTTCAGAAAGTCGATTCTTCCAAGTTGAAAATTGAACTACTTTATTTTTCGTCCAACACGAAATTTGGTAAAATTTAATGTCTTTGTTTTAAATAATGCAGATTTCTGGAGAATCTGCATTGTTTGCAAAAGTCTTCAATGCCTTTGGCAGCGAAAGGGTTAATTAGTGTTTGATTCTGCGCCTGGACTAGTTCTTCTTTTTTAAAAGATTTACCGTATTAATTCATTATTACCTATATGTCATCAAATAGTCCAAAACACGTACGCCTAGTTGCTATAGCTCAAGGATGTCTAAAACGTGGATATCCAATAAAATCTCAGAAATTTAGCTGATAAGTCCACGCGGGTCACTATAGTAGACAACATAAATACTACATAGTTTACAAGCATTGATTGACTACCTGACATGACCGATTGGACAACATCAATAAACCCTGTCTAACATACAACAAATCTGCAGCAGACAACTTCGAAAACAAAAGGCAACAACGGGAAACATCTCAATTAATAAGAATATAATCATGAAAAAGGGAGAAATTAGTCTTTATGAGCAATTTATTGTTTTGCCCACAATGCTTTAAAATTTGTATACTGCAGATACGTCAGAATGCGTCTTAAAGTAAGAAGGGGGATTGCAAACTGACCATCGCAGATATAATTACCGTTGTTTGGTTACTACGGTTCGACAGACACTAGAAATGTGCGTGTAGGATTATATGGCGGGCATGAGGACTAGACAGGCGGATTGGCTGATCTAAATCTGACATAGATCACGATGTTTAGCATGACCCGGTACATTGGTTGAAGTGATTTATCATGTTCGTGTTTAAATATAGAACTGTACAATTTGTTTTATCTCAGTGTTCTCTGTTGTTAACATTGTTTCACTATTTGACATAGTAATGTCCGTTAACCCTTTCTCAAAACATCTGCAACAGAAAACATTTAATACATCTAGGCTTATATATTGGGAAAACTGTAAAAAATGTTTGTATATTTGTTTAATATAACTAAAAACATTGTGGTTAAATAAGCAGGCCATTTTTTGGCGGGCAGTGACTCATTGTCCGGCATTGACTGACATGTCACCCTCAAAGGTCAATGCAATACCCTGACCAGACTGTATGGATAACTTTTATATGCGAAAACTGTATAAAATGTTAGTTTTTTTGTTTATTTAAATAACTGAAAATATTGTTGTTAAATGAGCAGGCATTTTTTGGCGGGCGGGTGACTCATTGTCCGGCACTGACGGACATGTCACCCTCAAAGGTCAATGCAATATCCTGACCAGACTGTATGGATAGTTTATATATGGGAAAACTGTATACAATGTTAGTTTTTTTGTTTATTTAAATAACTGAAAATATTGTTGTTAAATGAGCAGGCATTTTTTGGCGGGCGAGTGACTCATTGTTCGGCATTGACTGACATGTCACCCTCAAAGGTCAATGCAATACCCTGACCAGATTGTATGGAGAAATATACTGATCTGATACTTGTATTGATGCAAAGCTCTAAGGGTCTGCTTTGTTCCCGGTGTGTTTACTCATTCAATAACGATAGTTAAAATATTTAACCAGTTATTAGCTCTACTGGCCAAAGATAGTAGTTAGATATTGATGAGAGCTCGGTTCCTTTCACAAACCAGCCAGATATGCTCTTGCATAACTTGATTATGGCCCTTAAACTTGTCAAAATTACTATAATACAGCTTGTGAACTATCCGATCTTAACCAAACTTGGTAGTTAAATTATGATGACAACTTTGTTCTTTGCGAATTTGGAATTGACCGAAATGATACCGCCAAAGGTGGACACTCTGCTTTATAGTTTTTGGTTGGCGTGTTACTCATTCTGTCAATATCTGACCAGTAATTAGCTTGACCCTTTTAAATCAGAACAGAATGACCACTGGTTGACACTGATGGAAATGTAATCGCGAACACAGCAAGGTCAAGATATGTTTTGAACGCTTTAAGTGTCGGGTTTGCGTCGTTAGGCTCTTAACTTTAACATGTCCATTTCCGACCAGTCATTAATTTGACCACTACTACATCGATACAATGTGACCACTTACTAGAATTGACAAACAGGAGATCGCCACATGTTTACCAAGGTCAAGAAAAGTTCTACATTCAAACTGACGCTGTTTACAAATGATGACCTTACCGACATTGAAAGTCCATTCTCCCTAATCAGTCATTTATTTGAGCATTGTTTGTATGTATTGCTCATATCCTCTGAACTTTCCAATGCGGTGATACAGTGTCCGTAAGGGTTATGGGAGGTCGCGAGTTCAATCCCTGGCTTTGTCTTACAACATATCTTAAAATTCTAAAAAATATCTGCCTTCTTTGACGCTCAGGAATGTGGGGTTGGCCTCGCTGCTTTCAGGAGAAACCGCCTCGGCAGAGAGGGGGCCTCGGTAGCGAGATATCGTGTCTTTGATCACCGGCCCGGTTATACCATATCGTATGAAAGTGGTCGAATAACAGCACTCGTTTGCGCGTGATATAACCGATAATTATGCGTAAAATACAATAAAACCGACACGTAAGCCAAATATATTAAAAATGAATTACTTTGATATTCGGAAAATTGGTTGATATTCGGTAAATTGGTTGATATTAGGTAAATTGTAGAACACGCGCACGATTCAGGTTGATCCCGAATAAGAACAATCAGCTAACGTTGCTACATGTACACAACATGCACCGTAAGGCTTTAGAAACACGTGTGTTTATGTGTTACATTGACTGGGACAGAAAAGAAGCTTATTAATTGATAACAACTTTGTTCAGTTTCCTGTCTTCTGCCTAACTGGTAGATTAAGTCTGTAACCAACATTAAATAAATGAAACATAAACAACGATGTTAAATTTCGATATATACAATGAGGATTAACAACAACAATATGCAATTATACTAAGCAAGTTTGATGTGTAAAGTGAAATCCATAGCCATACATAAAATTTGAAAATTAGACAATTTATATTGTTTTTGTGTTTTGCCGCCTGCACTGGCAGTGAGCCACACATGATTTACATATCCTAACGCTCTTCTTTGCCCATCAGTGTGTTTCTCAGTCGCACATTATGCTAAATATCTCCATGATGTAGTGTTAGAGCGTCCGTCTGGGAGAGCTTGATCGCGGGTTCGTTCCTCAGTCGTGACATACCAAAGACGTTGTGTAGAAATAGCGTTCCCTTCGTAGCGCTCAGGATGATGGGGTCAGCATTACGACTGACTCTCGGATGTCAGGCTATATAGAACGGGGTAGTATTAGTATATTTAATTTCTACCAAGACGCTGTCATTAAAGCAAACCATTTTAGTTTTGAAAGTGGCGCAAAACACCTAGCGATCAAATAAAACCAACTCTCCCTCCCGCTTTCACTGATAATTTATCAGGTGACACGTGCTTTCCATCAAACACTCTTGGTTTATCATAAATATGTTGCAATTGTAAAACTGCAAGGAGGCTGTCTCTCAGCTAAGGAATGTGAACAGGTTTGATTGAATGAACACGTGCTGTGTTTGGTGTTAGTCTAGTAAAACCTGACAGCCAAGTTATTATTGATTGAGTGGCCGCACAATTTAACCCCAATTTATACCACTTCTCGGATCGCGTGAATTCTTTGGGTAATATGTCAGGTTGTACAGGAAATAGGAACGGTACGCATATTGTGAAAAACACGTTAACACTTACACATGAACAACACAAATGAAGCAAAAGACTTTGAAAATATCTAGGAATAAACATTGAATATATATTTAAATGAAATTATAAAAAGAAATTAATGTTAAAAACGTGGCGACAAAAGGATTGATCTCATAGTAAAAGCAATTTCTCAATTTGCTATTATTTTTTATTGATAATCGTCTGCTGCAAATGCGCGAAATGTGTCTGCATATGGCCAAGAGTTACTGCTTATGCAGTGGTACGATGTTTTATAACCAATCTGAAATTCGGACAGATCATGCGAATATGTCGTTTATAGGATGATTTTAAAGTATTGGAACGAATTGATTATTTAAAATGAAGATTTTAGTTTATATGCATTACGTTTTAATCTACAATAAGCACAGCTACTTTTATCAAAATATTACGAGAAATAAATGAATCACCGCTCGTAGACTTTTATGTGATATTTATAGTTGTTATGTACCACTGAACGTTTCATGCAAGATTATTTCTTGTGAGATAAACCGATCTGGTAGAGGTATTCGTTTGCTTCATGCATACTACTATTCCCGTATCAAAATGTCAATGGCAAATGAGCCGTCTTGCGAGAAAACCAACAGTATGGACTCATTGTAGGCTTACCCGGATAGACACATTTCGCCTCCTGTGTATATTCTGTTTCAGGAATCACTTCTCTATATCTCTATTCCCCTTGGACAAAATGTGTCGGTCCATATCAATATAAGCGGATAGCGCAGACTGATCTGGTCGATACATGACGCGGATGCCATTATGTTGGTCTTCTCGCGGGACTGCTCCAATATGATCTTGGTCATTTTCGTTCTGTTTTAAGGGATAACAATTGAACAACACACTGTGAATAGGATCTATCCTTTGGCGGTTTCGTATTCGCCAAACATCGGGTTAGAGGGTCATGATCTTTTAACCAAATAAAAAGAAACAAGAGCCGGATCCAACTCCACAACCTTACTTAGCGCAAAGTATTACTTAAATTCTAGACGGCGTATTTCATCATTTTTTGTTTTCCTAATATTTTCAAAACATGAATAGTGAATTGTCTTTGGGCAACTGACTAATTTGATAACACGTTACCGTTCTAACTCACACTACTTGTTAAGAAATGACATATTTGGACATGTTTATAAGGGAATTGGAAATGATGAAATATGCTGTCAAATATAAAAGTATTACATAGACCTAAGTATGTTTGTTGAATTTGGACCCAGGTTACTCAGTCGGTATCGACGTGGGTTATTATCCAGGAGTTGTGATTTCGACGCCAGCTCGGACACTACTCTCCGATGTTTTACACATATAAATGCGACAAGTATCATTCGTCGTCCATCAATGCAAAGCCGCCAGTTGCTTTGAAAGACTGTTGAAGGTATTACTGATGGAAGAAAGCCAGGAGATAAATGTGTAGTTGAACTGGTAGCCGGGGTATAACTTAAGAACTGTTTAAAACGGCGTTAGCAAAAAAGAGAGAAAAGGCTGTATAACTATTCATTCTAAACGTAAAGGTTGGTGTCGTGTGGTGGATCTAATTTCGGTATGACAGAGGTTAACTCAGGATCATTTCAGCCAGTGCATGCGAACAGACACAAGTAGACTTTTGTGAACAGTATACATTAAGATCTACACTTTCCATATAATTATTACATACACATGTTTGTTAAAATACTCTAGCAATGTGTGATTATTTTGATAAAAGTGAGTAGGTGTACATTTTAATCTGAACCGAAACGTTTCACTTATACCTACTTGTACCTTTTCTCATGCACTGACTGTTTTCTCATCGCAGATCCAATTATTTGGTCGATTGTGATATTCCATGAAACGACACTCGTAAACAACTTTCTGTGGAAAGTACAAACGCAATGGCACCGAAGTTTATATGAACGGATAGTACGTCGTTGTTTACGGAAATGGACAACAGGCCATTGGACAACAGGCCAACAACATGTACATGATCCGTGTCAGGCGATAACGCATTGTCAGATATATACTGTGGTGTACCATAACAGGCTTGATTACATACCTGCTGTTTAACGGCGCAAATGAATGCAGAATGTCATCCGGCTGAAAACACGATTAAAATGAGGTAGTTGACGTAGTAGGTCTACCACATATGGTTATGGTACGTCAATGAAATATGAGTTGACATCATTCAAAATGCGTTTGTTAGGAATGAATCAGACGTAATTCCTAAAGAATATGTGTAATGTGCGTTATTACGTTATAATAAATATAGAATATTTGTATTCATTGTCTTTATTCTGTCTAATAAGTGATGCGAGGCATATTATGAAAGGAAAATTACGTTGCAGTAGCAATATCTGGCTTTGTATTATCTACTCGCGAAATATCTCTGTTATTGAGTAGAACAATTCAAAAACATGCATTGATAGCAACATTTTATTCCCTGTACTGGGATGTTTCAGTGAATTACTGTTTTAAATGTTTACTGAGAATATCGTCCCTAGTGATGAAAACATGTTTTAAGTTTTATCTGAACTATTTTTGTGCAAGTGTTTTCTCACGAACAGACTTCCCTGAGCTCCCAAAATTTTAAAATGACTGGAAATTGTGTTCGTATTAATCAAATGATTTATTTAAAGGGCATCCCAAAGGTTTAGGGTATATTAAGAACAATTACACAGCCTTAATTTAACAACTCCGTATAAAAGTACAAAGATTATTACGTTGATATCTTTAATGACAGATGCACGTTGAGCGGGACTTTGAGTTGTAGATTTTTAAACAGTTGCAATTATATACATGCGAGCAATTTCTTCTTTTGGCATAACGTTTTAAACTTTATTCAATAAGTCTTCTTTCAGTTATAGAGAGTGTAAATAGTTTTGACTTAATGTTTTCACAGTCGTCTGTTACAGATGTATTACATTTAAAAGCGTTAAAGACTTTGTATGTTTGATACGATATTTTGGAGTCGATTGATTCAAGAAAGTATGGATAAATGAGTGCCTCACGTAGTATTTAAAGGCGTTGAAGAATAGCTGAACGTATTGTGAAAAAAAGGAAAATAACGTTCGTCTCGAGAGAATTCCTCTTTTTCTACTGCAAAAATGTGTCAAATATCGTCTAATAGAGTTGCAGGGTCATAATTCACTCCAAGGACGTCCTAATTTAAAGTCTAATATTAAGTCACACGTAATGGTGTTAGACCATATTTCGCCACGGAAACTCTGAGACGAGATTGGGATTATGGATTTCGTTCGTTTAACCCTTTCCCACATGCAAACGCTATATGATGCCTCTTCAACAGGCGACTTTTGAAATAATTGTAGCCTAAGAATTTTTTTTTTATTTGGGTTAAACGCCGTTTTCAACATTGTTTTAGTCATTTCAAGGTGGCCAGTTCACCTGCACATGTGTTTCCTGGCTTCTCGAACCAGAACTCCATATAATAGTATTTTCAAGGCAACTAGCTGATTGTCCACATAGACTGTTTACCCATTGGTAGTAGACGAATTACGCGCATTGACTTTTGTCAAACGTCGGAAAGAATGTTGGTCGTGTTTGGGATGGACTCATGACAGATACAGACTGAGCTCCGGGGCTTGGCTAGTGGCCAAGGAGAAAATGCCCCTAATGCGCAATTTCTCCTATTACCACATTTCTATCAGTTGTGTTATTTAAACCCTCTCATAACGAAGATTTATTACACTTTGTGTCTGGATTTGTTTTCGAAGTCGGCTGCTGTAATTTTGTTGTATTTGGGAAATGGTTTAACGTTATCCTGATATTACATATTGAGAGTCGAGTCGTCTGTTATTAAAACAGAGAGTATACGATAGAAAAAACATGAATAGTTTAGTTCGCACATAGATAACAGGTGTGATAATTAGTTTCTTTTGTTTTCAATAACCAATGAACCTTTCTGAAATGAAAGTGACAACATCCATGGGGGCCGTCATTTTGATTATGTCTAAAATGCGGCGGTGTGTCATACGTAAATCACACATTGAAAATTATTCTCGTCTAGTCTATCATTTTTAATTTTAAATTGATATTTAGGAAATAAAAGAACTGCGTAATTTCCTGTGAACAAACAGTAACCGAATATTGAACGTGTCTGTACCACGTACTAATCAAGGTTGACTACAGGTATGCTTGTGCCGAAATGACAGATTATGTAAGATATGATTCAAAATTGTGTAATCACACAGGAAACACGTTATGCTTGTACCGGAATGACAAACCTTTGTTTCTAGCTATGTTTTTATTCATATATCAGGTATATTCAGTCCACTTTATTTGTGTTCGACCAAGCAAGGAAAACAAATGCCTTGTCCCTGATATGGGTTATTCTATACAGTACACAACACCAACAAGAAGAACTCTTGTAAGGCGGGCAGTAGAACGCAATGTCCCTGTACAGCTCGATACATAAAAAGATGAACAGGGTTAACTCCCATCATGAAATACGATTTTGAGTCAAACCTTACCTACACAGGCTACATTGGACTTCGTTTAGCGACCAATTATATACACATTACTAAGAATTACGAAATTTCAAAATTGCTTTTTGCTGGGTGATAAGATCATGGATGTGAGTTGTTTTACAATAGGCGGTGATATTTGTGCTAACATTCTAGAGTTCATAAAGGGAAGGAAACAACATTCATAAGCAGAGACAATATAAACTTGATAGATCTGACAGCTACTGAGCGTATGCATGCTGGCAAATTTGTTATTAAAAGACTTACCACACTTGGAAAGAATACATTGACTCATAATTATATCTAATAAATCCAATCGTATTTGTAATCATTTAACAACGGAAGCAAAATAACTGAAAAATAAGCAAATTCTTAAAAAGATTGTTGCATAGTTTAACATTTTCTCATATGAATCAGTCTTATTCGAAACCACTCAGCAAACATCTGTACAACATTCATCAAAGGTCATGTAATTAAATTACATGTCGGCAACAATGTTATTTAAATTCATGACTTCATCATTTTAAGTCATCTGCATGTGGGAGAGGGTTAAACACTGACATATGGATTAGCATAGATCTAAGCGGCAATACATTTTATATCGTGACAAATGATAGTTTGAAATTATTCCTGAAAAGAACATATTTTTAGAAAGGAAGAAATTCATCATAATGACATTATTGCAATGCATAGATCTCCTAATATCATCTCTGTCCCTAGACAACTTTTAAAGGATGGAAGAATTTTCTCATTTCCTACAATTATTCAAGAAATTGTCGTGTACTCTTCCACAGCCAAGCATTACACGTTTTGAGTATCTTAAATTGACCTGCAACCTTATAGTAAATTAATGCTGTATTAACGCCTCTGTAGCAGACAAGTTTTGAAAACATTTGCCGCAATGTTCTCATCTCTATTAAATTAATTCAGATTAATATTTTTTTATCTAGATGTTTTCAAAGTCGTTTAATGCGGATTTGTTGTATGTGAGAATTTATGAAAAATTATAGACAATTAAATTTTCAGAGAGAAAAAATGCATTGAAAGAAAATAATAAAATTCTCAATAAAAGTACTTTTTATTTTTTCTCACAATGTTTAAGTCAGCAATACTTCAAAAGTCACCTGCATCAAATAAAGAATTGAAAATAGAAACGTATTCTGAATTGACGATACAAAGTATTAGCTCACCTGAGCACGAGTTGAGCTATCGTCATCGGATTTTGCATCTTCAGCATTTGCTTGCTACAGGCTTTATTTTGCATCCGGTATTATGAATATCAATTCAATTCTTGGACAAGTTCGAAACTGGGCCATATGAGGTCACTAGGTCACTAGTTCAAATTGGATGAAACGTTGTTAAAACTCCGGAAGCCGCATTTATACTTTAAGCAAGTTGAAACTTTGTCAGACAGATTGTTT
>JAUELF010234838.1:0-13170 GCA_031471495.1 Clinocardium nuttallii
TGCGCTTTTCGCGCAGACTGATCCGGGCCGACATATTCCGTCTCAGGGGGATAGAGGTATAGAGTAATGATCCCTGGAACAGAAAAGCCACAGGAGGTGAAACCTGTATGTCCGGGTTAGCCTTTGCGACATGCTTAGACTGATCCGGGTCGACACTTTACACAGAGTCAACTATGATGGTTTTCTCGCGATACAGGAAACCAACCGCCAGGCAAATGCGACCGTTGTAGAGACATATCAACCAGCGCATCGCGGAGTATGAACTGGCTTTGTACTGTTCGCCAATATCAGCCATGATAGGTTTCACATTATCTTCGGTTAACCCTTTCTCACATACAACAACTATGCAGAATCCTATAAAATATATATAAAAAATAGCTTAATTGTTAAATAAAGTTCAAAACTGTGTGGCAAAAGGAGAAATTGTTCATCATGAGACATTTCGCATTTGGCCAAAATGTTTTCAATAGTCGTCTGCTGCTTTTGCGTCATAGTGCATCTGCATATGGGAAAGGGTTTAGTAGTAACCATGTTATATCTGAGCATGAACGAAAAGGAAGTATGTATCCACATGTTTTAAAATAACGTTCAGGTTGGCTGAAGCAGAGCACTGCTCGATTGACAAGTTGTCAATGGATTGACTGTTTGGTGTTTTACGCCACTTTCAACACATGTTTTACAGTTATATCACGGCATTTAATTGGCCAATAACCAAGGCGTCTGGTCTCTTTATCCTGACACCAGCCAATGAAACATAGACAAATCCAATACAATCACTGTAGATTGGGGCTATTGTTTTTCAAAGACTTTTACTGTTATCACATTTACTGCCAAACAAATAGTTTCATCATTTCTGCGGTGGTTTCTTTTCCCATTCACGCAGAATAAAGGAAATTACATACACAATTAGAGCTGAATATGCAGATGCGCGCAAATTATGTTCTGGACTATGGCCATTTCTTACTGCGAACTAGATCCTTCATAATTACATATAAACATATCTTAAGCTGTAAACACGACACACATTGTCTAGCTGTACTTGGAAACTGCACACAATAAAACTATATTATATTTACAGTCTTTATTTAAATATTTGCGTTCATCACATTTAATAATGTTCCATACGTGATGATGAAGCCGATGATGATGATGATTTTGTATATTTTACACTCGCACTGTTGGATTAACCCTTTCACGAGCACATTATGTCGCTAACGAGTACACACACATCCAGTCCTTATTACTGTACAAAACAAAATGTATTGTATACATAACATTGAATATGATGACTATAAACACATCACTTAAGCTCGATTTATGAGATACAACAATCTAAAAGTTGTGTTTAAAAAGGGAAAAACCAGCCATTTAATATGACAGAGACAATACGTAGGTTTAATGTCTTAAATTATTTAAGGGGAACGGGTAAATAAATAAACCGTCCTCTAGTTCTCCCTCCTGAAAATATTGTAATATTGCTTGGTAAAACAATATTCGCCAATAACGAATAAGGGAAAGTCTTTACCTGTCTTTACGTTTTTCACACTGCAGGATTTTCTTAACGATCGTCACCAACAAAATTGCCATCATTGATATAACTTTTCTAGGTTGGACATATTCTATTTATTATATTCTACATAATAGGTAAAGAAATATGAGCCGAATCATAAGAACATTGTGGAATTTGCGTTAAGTATCGACCCGGATCAGCCGAAGCATGTCGCACAGGCTTACCCGAACAGACACGTTTCGCCTCCTGTGGATTTTCTTTTCAGAAATCATAACTCTTTACCTCTATCCCCCCTAAAAGGAAGGTGTCGGCGCAGTCCGCGCAGGCTGATCTGTGTCGACACATTACGCTGAGTCCATAATGTTCGTTTTCTCTTGGAACGGCTCATATTATACAATTCCGAATTGGATTGGACTGAACGCTCATACCTCATTGATTTATTTAGCTTCCACCAACACACGGTTGAGCGCAACAAGCTAAAATGTTTATTTATGACATGGTTAATTGCGTTTGTTATATCAGCAGATGTAACAGTTGTTTCTTAAGCGATGTTCGTTAATGCAAATTGTCAAACATAAATAAACCGGAAAAAAGTCTTCATTCAGTAGATAGTAACAGCTGTCTGACCTTGCGTAACGTTTCCATTCATAGCGTTCGTTATTGTATGAGATACGCTATGGTACAAACACATTTTGATAACTTAAGTTAAGTTCAAAACGAACGTAACTACATTATTAGTAATGCATGCAATCATAACTGTGTGTGTCATGTCAGTACCATAGTTGAAGGCTCGGCTCTCTCCTACTAGAAGGTACTAGACATTTGAAGTTGTCATACTCACCATCTAGATGTCAGTTGACACTAAACATATACAAGGGTAAGGGTACATATTAGTCTTCGAGCTCTGGCATTACAGTGAATTCATGCAAACATTCTCTGCAATCAACACGATCAATTTCCAGCTCAGTAAGCGTTGTTTTTAATATATATTTTAAACAAAGAATCAGAAATTTATTATTTTTCTGAATGACCGGGTGGACCTGTTCTGTTTTACGACGGTCTCCCAAGCAGTCAGTTAGAGAATAATATCGAGTAAAATGTTATCGACAAGAATGTGCCACGTTGGTTTTTTTAATATCAGAACAATAATAATTCCTCTGTTTAACCCCTTTGAAAGTACGCTATTATGAATGTAAGAATTCACATCTATTAAGAAGAATGATAATGCCTTTTCTTAGTATTATCGAAGTGGGTATATTATCAGTGTTTTATCATTTTGCAGTTTGACCGAACACTCGTTTTATCCACACACTGATAGTATAGGCGTCGTGTGCAAAAGCGAATCATTAATATTTCATAAAACGTTGTCAATTAATCGGTTTAAACTGGTTTTAAAAGCGGCTTATCGGTACGAAAAGAAACACATCTTTGAGGCTTTTTTCGATTGAATACTTTACCGACATAATATGCTCTGGGTTAACGTCGAAAAGTGCTATCAGGGCCGCCACTGTTCGATAACACATTTTCGATTGGGCAGCTTGTCATGACATTTCTTTGTTTGTTTGCTTGGTATTGTCAATGTTTGTGAAAGGATAGGTATTACTTTCAAGTGCTTGTACTAGATATCTATATTTATGTTGCTATCTGATAGCTGGATAAGCTTGGTCAGTATGCCACAACGTAAAGTACAACTACTGTTCAGATTGCCGTTCAATCGACGTATTATTATAAAAAAGAAACCACGAATTCAACCCCTGGCTTTTAATACATGGGTTATGTTTAATAACACTTCCTGTCGGAATCTCAAATCCATATCGATCGTATTATAAACCATCGAGGATCTTTCGGTATCGTTATATTATCATCAGTTATCATATATATATCACTTGACTCAAAAAAATTACTATTTATTTTTACTCAGTTTTTTTCATATTTTCTGGAATTGTTCATCTTTACATATACTATTAAAAATTGGAATAATAAAAAACAATCTGAGTCCTCCTTACCACGAGTGTTCGGAAAAATGCTGTGTCTGCACGTTCTCTCTGTAAATTAGTTTCATCAACTTATGGAATCTTGCTTTCTAGATTGGATCAGATTGTAATATTTCATTTCCTACTATACTTCAACCATAGAAAGCATTAGTGCTAAGGTTGCTCACGGACCATTTAGATGACAGATAGAACATTTAAAAATATGAAATAACAGTTCTCAGAAAACATAGCTATCTTTGTTGGAAATTCTGTTCAGTCCTTTTAAGTCTGTAACTAACTGTCCGTCGGACGTAACGGCCGTTGAAAAGACTGGATTGTAGACACCATTTATAACATGTGTCTATTTAGGACAACCCGACTATATATTATAATACAAACAAATCTACAACCATTGAAAATGTTATTGTGCTTAAGAATTCGAAACCAATGTACAACTTTTTATATTGTTATATTCGAAACATTTCTTATCAAACGGGAGTTTTCCTTATTATCTAAATGTAGTATATAAACTTTATCTTATCCGAACAAGCGCGTGTTATATAACTCTGATACTTTACTTAATACACCTAATGAAACTAAAGACAAAAACTGTTAGATACAAGACAAAAACCTCCTGATGTACAAGTCTGTTATACTCATTATGCTACTCGATACTTGTAGCCGGTATGTGGTTTCTGGTTCCATGAAAAACACTTTCTCTGTAATCCCTTCACTGATAACAAAGGCCTTGGTGTAGGAACATAACATTTCTCCCTCAATATCTCTCTAATTACTACACAAAACACAATGTTGTGGACACACATATGAATCGTCTCACTGAGACAATTATTTTGGGTGCCACAATATATGATTTAAGCAAAAAATAAGGATTTAAATTCATGAATTGTTCTCATACTCTTGGACTCTCATTCATTAACCATTCGATGTTTTAAAATAATCTGAAATAAATCATGTTCTGTTACACTCTAAGCACTGTTTGGGCACTTCTTATGTTTGTGTCGAAAACCACATTAGACGATATCAGTAACCAGTCATTTGCTTTATTCCAATATAGTTAACAGACAACCGTATATATACCGCATCAGAAAGAAAGGAAAAGAAATGGTATGATATCGCAGATAAAGAGTGAAAACTTATGTCATAATATGTTATGGATTTAAATACAGGAAAAAAGATTCCCATGTGAACATGGATAGGGCTGTCTACGGTTAAGAAAAATAAATTATCTAGCAGCGATGATGGATGCACGCTGGGCGCTCCAGGCCCGGTCTGATTGTTGTAGGTTATACACAACAAATAATCCGATAGCCATGAATTTACAATTACTAAAGTGTACACCTGTATGTCTTTATGTAGTTAGTCTTCACTAACATCGCAGTCCGCTAGCTTAAACACCAGACTATTAGGTCAATGTCACCATTGTTTACGTGTATCAGACTTAACTTATTCAGAAAAGCTGAAAATAAAGCTAGAAACGGCTGTAACGCCTTATAACGAAAACACGATTGCTGATGAAAACCTAGCAGAACGAAATGAGTGCTGCAGCAACAAAACTAGCAAGGTTTACTTGCAAACTTTGATTAAATGTTACTATCGCTTCTTGACGATACTATTATGTGGTTCATCTTCACCAAATGTAAGTATAGTCATTCCAGATTTAAATTTGCAAGATAGTATTACAGGAAACCACACAGCATTGACGCGTTCGTGACGGAATTAAGCGGAACTTGAGCAGATTGGTAAAGCTGATTAAACTAGTTTGTGACTATACTTTATTCAGATTTGTTTTAAGTCCGGCAGTTGTGTGGTCATTCAAAAAGAATTTAGAATCACTTCAGTGTATAATCTGTCAGAATATATCAATTATAACCATGCGAGAGAGTAATTTATTGACGAAATATTTTGATAATTTGGAAGGGGGGCAATGCTATGAACTGAACCACACTGGGAAAGGAATATTGTGAGTATTACTACTAGGCGCATGGCATGACGAGCTATCCAATATGCAAAACATTGACTTTCACAGATGTGTATTCACATTAGTAAGAACCAGAGTAACTGCACATGAGTTGCAAGAAGCAGTATAATATTGATGAATGACTGAATGTAAAGTGTTTCATTGCGCATCGACAGCTAAGGCCATTTAGCGCGCATTAATATAATATGATACAGTGAACCATGCTGAAGTATTTCAATGTCCCAACCTGTCTTGTTTTAAATATGGAACATCGCTATAGTTATTCGAGGGAAAAGCCACTGGATATTATTGTAATTTATCTTTTCCTCTCTTCATAATAGTTTTCCATGATCTGTGTGAGTACTTTTCTTATGTCATAAAACCAATCTCCCACGACAAGGATAAGTATATGATTATAACTTCACTACAAGGGTTGCAATGAGATGAGTGTCGTTCATCGACTGTATGTATCATACAAGCTAGTGACAAATATACAATTACTAAAGTCTAAATCAAAAGTAGACAACCCTTACATTAAATATAAGGAATTCGCATTGGTCGTGTGGTAAGCGTCGGTGATTTGGAACCGCGGGCGTCCAGGTTCGATCCTCAGTCGCGATGGAGTGCCACTGGGAAAGGCACATTATTTAGCTTAGTACTGGTTTGTTAACCTAAGGATCGTGAGTAAAGAGTCGCCGTGGTATAACCGAAATGTTAACAACGTCGTAAAATACTAATTAAACAAACAAATCATTGGTGTAGCCTATGTAGCATTATTATTTCAGTTGACGGACCTGGCTTCGGTTGTTTCATCATAATACGATAGATAGATAGATTTCATTCTGGAAAAAGGGCAAATGTGCCCAACATACCACAAACATATAACACATTCATTTTAACAGTCTTATAGCGGACTAATGGTCAAAATCCGGGGAGAAAATTTTCGAAAAATAATATAGACAACTTAAATAAGAGTTTTCCCCTTTGATTGACAAACGAATTAATATACTCTTATGTATATGTATGCATATCAATTAATTAAGATGGTTATCAAACAATTGCATGACTTGCAATGCACTTTGTGACTTTCGCGCGATTTGTCTGTCAATATAATAATGAAACGTTGTGTTATTTTGCTTTGAAAACTAAAGTTAGGTATTTTCTTATCCAGCGTATAATATGTAACAATAACTCAATTTCTTAAAAGTATAATCATGCCTTATTTCAAGTATAATAATACTTTAAAGAAGGTACAGTTCTATATTAGTAGGTCAGTTTTTACCAACCCAAGTTTGAACCAAGTAGTTGTGCTTTGCCTGTGAGACATGTCTGTTTAGTGTTTTGCAACATGGACTGAATAGAGTTTGAAATAAACGAAACAAAGGCTTCAGACACGGTTGCTAGGTAAAGAACACTATTGTCCAATAGTCGATCGCTTCATATTGTGTTGCACAATATAACAAAGGATCTTGACACAACATTTTGCATTGAATACAACGAAGCAAACGTATGAACTGAAAATGCACCAATTGAAACCTGCACCGCTTGCCTTTTTAATGAGACAAAAAACTGCAGCTAAATGAAGTGTCAATGAATTAACACACGGTGTGGGAGTGGGGAGCCCTGTGGTTAGTCATTGTGAGTCCTGAGTTCATTCAGTATTGGAACCAATCATTCATAATGTATGTTGTTTTGCATAGAGTCAATCCCTAACCCTTTCGTTGATACAGCACATTTTGACCGCATTTGCGAAAGACGACTTGGAACAGACTGATAAAGAGATATGCCTTTTCACTTTGAATCGTATTTGCGGTTGTATTTCAAACTTGATACTTTATTATGCACATATAGCCCTCTCGGTTTTCTATTTGGAAGAGTTCAAAGACCGCACATCTGGCGACGAGGGATAAAGTTTCATTGACTCATGTGTTATTTGTGTGTATCATATTTAGAAACAAACATATCTCCAGCCGCGAGAGGTCTGTGATGTAAAACAGACGTCTTACGTAACGCATTGGCACACAAAACCATTGGTGCATCTCCTCTGACGTAGAGTTTAGATTTCACCCTTTGGTTTTTCAAATCGACAAATTAAATGTATACTACTCACATGATATAGTGATATAGATCTACCTTATATCATCAGAATATAAAAGAAAATCCATTGATTGTTACATCCAGTAACATATATATTAGCATACAATTTGATTGATATAAAGGGTAACAGAAAATAACTTGTATAACCAATAAATATTTATGTGCGTGTTTTGAACGCGTTTGTGTGAAGCGTGTAGGGTTTAAATGTTTACTATTTTCACGTGGAGATATTCATTCATAATTTTCAATAACCAACACAGCGAGCGCAAACTCTCATGCTGGCATAAGTGAAACAGTGAAATTAATGAGTTGTAAAAATATAATTTATGTAAATCTTTCATTACCATAACAAAATGTGTTTATGTGACCGTTTATTGAATTTTATCTTGTTGACGTCTATTATGGGATTGGGGATTTGTTTTTCAATATGACAATATACTCGAGGGCTAGGGGCTTAGAAAGGCAAAAGGTTCGGCGGCAACAGGTTAAGGTAATGGATATTAGAAAAGGGTTGCTAGGTGCGAGTTAAACCTCAACATATTTGAAAATGTAAATTAATTGGAAAATCGAATAGAATTTAATAGAAATGCACCCTCAAGTGCTAATATATTACCAGGTGTTTAAATCTTAATAGTTTATTTTTCCTATTTTAATTTGAAGTATAAGAGAAATACAATCTAAGTTACCATAACTATATTACTCTTTCCCATATGGAGACGATTTTTGTCTCACGATGTGCAACTGTATCCCTTTTTAATGTTTCCATTTAAAGATGGTTTTTATATATTCCTCAGATATTTTCATAATTGTCTATTTAATTTTAGTTTGTATATGAGTATGGATTCATTTTCAATATCAACTGAGTTTTCATTCAATTTACACTCTTTATTAGGCAATGCTTCAATTAAGCGCTGTTGTGATTAGAATGACAGAATAATGACATTTGTATATTTGGAACGGAATAAAAGGTTCCCAAGTCCTCGGCGTGCATACCACCATATTATTGTCAGAATGTAGAGTGAAATGTACACGTGTCTTCCCCGCACACAGCACATTGACAGCAGGCGACCTCGGAATCATCGAATATGTAATTGAAGTTGTAATTTTGATTTAAATTCAAATCATCATGAGCAATTTCTCCTTTTCTCCTTCTTTTACTATTCGGATCTGCAATGATGTCAAAATCCTTCTATAAGTTGAAAGGCTTCGTTTAAACTATATATGTGTTACATCGATTGCGTAACAACTTTCACCTTATATAAATCACGTTTTGCTTCCTCGAAACTTAACCTGTATACTCGCCGTTTGTGTGGGAAATCCTCAAGTCAGAACCCGCTTATCATGGGACTCAAACCGCGGACCTTTTGGTACGAGGAGTCGACGCCTTACCTCTGCACAACTGTTTTCCACAATGGAAATGGAGGGTTGTATTACAGAGTTTATGTGGATTGTGTGTGAAACCCTTTCCAAAAGTAAGCATTTATACACTTATGACAGCGATAAAACTTTAAGACTTTACAACGAGAAACAAAACAATATCACATTTTATTTGTAATAATTTCGCAATTTGTCGCAAGTGCAACCATAATTTGTCATAAAATTTCACAGATTTTCTCAAAGTATTTAAATGTTTATTTCATCTTTTTCAGCATTCACCTCCTTTGAAATTCAAAACGAGGCGCAGTAATGAGTTTATTTGAAACCGTTCACATATGGTACCAGCTATAAAACCGCATGTTAGTTGCATAACACTACAAAGCAGCAAATTGTTTGAAGCTCATAATAATTCCAGGGAAAAGTGTTGTCATTTAATGAGTTTTCTCCCAGCTGTTCTCATGTTGTTGTTGATTGAGATATAGATACTCTCAAGTTTGTCTGCGATTTTACTCTTCTCTTTGTCCGTGATGTCTTGATAAAGATGCCTTTATTAACCATTCCCCGCATACAGACGCTTTCTGACACCTCTTTAGCGGACGGCATTAAAAAACTTTACGGCAAATGGGAAAATTGCTCATAATAAGCAATTCTACGTTTGCCTCAATTGTATCAACTATACTCTATAAAAGTACTCATTTTTGATAAGATCATTTCAAAATCGTCTACTACAGATTTATTGTATGTGGGAAAATGTTAAAGCCGATCGCGTGTATCAAAAAGATTGCACACTATGTAATAACAGATGTACATATAGATGTGTCTGTTGTCGCGTTGCGCTTGACAAGCACACACGTATCGTTTTATTGCTTCTACACATCATTTCAAAACTTCAAATGACAGTTTAGGTGTATATGATGTTGGGTTAATGACTAATAACCTGATGTATTGTACTTTAAAAACAGTTTTAACAAAAAGTGAATAACATTGCAACCTTGAAATAAGAGCAGTTTAGTAAACATTGAAGCCTTAACAACCTTATAAATTAGGATACATTAGTATTTGGTCTGCTGAATATGTGCAGCTGAAGGTTTTGCGGTTGTTACCCTTCCCTTCCCACAAACAACAGATGAGCCGTCCCGCCATCAGCCTAAGCATGACGCACAGGCTAACCCGGACAGACACGTTCGGCCTCTTGTGGAGTTTCTGTTTCAGGAATCATTACTCTATACCTCTTCTCCCCTGAAACGAAATGTGTCGGCCTGTGCGGAGTCAATCATATTGGGTTTCTCGCGAGACGGCTCAGATCTGAAGCAGACGTCTAGACGATGCGGACAAAATTGAGAATTTCTTCTTATTATTATAATTTTATTGTCGTAAAAATTATGGCACAAGGAGAAATTGCTCATCACAATGCGTTCGTGATGTTTGTATTCTGCTGTAGATGCCCCTAAAACACGTTACAATAAACAGTGCTATTAGCTATACTATACATAGAACATGCAGCCCAACATTGAGCCATACCGCTTCCGATTCATCTATTTGGAAATGTTATAAAAACAATAACAAATATATTTAACAGCAACAACAAAGAATCGATTTGGATAAAATTAATTGGAGTAAACGTTCAACCCTTTCCCTCATACAACAATTCTGCAGCAGACGACTTTGAACATATTTTGTCAAAAAATATAAAAATCTCTATAATTAAATGGATAACCTGTGACTAAAAGTGGAAAACCTTGTGGCAATAGGAGAAATCGCTTTCAAAAAAGTCTAAAAAAAGTCTGCTGCAGAGACGTAAAAAAGCGACTACAAGCGGGGAGAGGATTAAGAGCGCTTATAGTCCTATCAACATTTAATGTAAATGACACTGGCCATTGTGTAAAGGCTACCGCTTATTGATCACTGCTATTTAATTTAGCTCTTACACGAAGAGAAACGGCCTGATTCATAATTTCATTTTTTTCTAAATTGAATTAGTAAGTCGTGACATTTGCACGACAAATTGTTGCATAATTTATTATAGCCTCAAGCAACCGTTCGACGCTCCCTTTTGACATTAAATTCTCGTGGAGCATGTATTATTCAAACCCTTAATTAGTTTATAATACTGGTTTTTATTTGCCTGTGGACTTCATATTATAACTTGGCATTTAAACACGTTAATGGAATATTTATTTTTATATAATATACTCAGAGGTCCAGACAAGGCGGAGTATTCAGCCCCTTTCCTCACACTTTCTCTCTTATAATTAAAGCAAACCATAGTTATGTTGAGGGTACTCAAAAGAATCTTCTCAGTGAGACGATGTTTGAGGTACCCACAACATAGGGTTGGATGGTCAAATCAGGATTTTAGAACATGCGAAACGCCCCTTTTCTAGAGCTTTGCAATATATTTTTCGATGTTTCATACTTTCGGATTCACAACGGGCACCTGGCTACCTTCAAACATTGTCTGAAGGTAGCCAGGTGCCCGTTGTGAACCCGAAAGTATGGAACATCGAAAAATATATATTTCACATCAGGCACCAGTATGCAAAGCTCTAGAAAAGGGGCGTTTTACATGTTCTCTTTACTCAATTAGTGCAAGACGATTGGTGATGGTCGCCTTAGGGAGTCGATCACCAGAAGGAGTGTTGACAATGCCGAGATTTGAACTCACGACCTCTAGATTGGTGGTCCTCCTCGTTACTAACTGAGCCATGCGGCGGCTCCACTTGGAATGAGTATTGACTCCCGCTACTCAATGTAAAACCTGTTTTTCCCTGTCGTACCTATTCTGTCTAATTAATTCTCAACCACATGCATACGTAATTTGACTTCATTTGCATTGATGCACCCTTAAACAATATATGAAAACACGGTTTATTATTCTGTATGTTTTCCTGTATGTTTTCCTGTATGTTTTCAAAGCCATATACTGAGTGTAATCGTTGTATGTTAGAAAGGGGTAAATCAATGAGCTAATCGTTCAGCCCCACAAGTTATTTATCCCTCCCACATACGACAATTCTGCAGCAGACGACATTGAACATATTTTTAAAAAAATGGAAAATCTCTATAATTAAATGGATAACCTACGACGAAAAGTGGAAAACATTGTGACAAAAAGGAAAATTGCACCTTTTGTGCAATTTCTTCTTTTGTTACTATGTTTTCAAAAAGCCTTCTGCTGTAGAGGCGTCAGAAAGTGTCTATATGAGGGAAAGGGTTAATCAGTGTTTACCTCATTTCCCATCTTTTTCTAACGTAAAATATCTGACAAATGAATGAAAAAGGTGATTTTTGTCACTATGTTTTCAACGTTGTCTGCTGCAGATTTCTTGTATGTGGGAAAGGGTTGAGACTAGATCAAAAGGGCAGTTAATATTTCTGATTTAACCCTTTCCCACATACAATAAATCTGCAGCAGACAACGTTGAAAACATAGTGACAAAAATCACCTTAAAGGATAGCTTAATTGTTAAACAAAGTTGAAAACATAGTGACAAAAACAAGAAAAATCACAATAAAGCTGCAGCAGATAACCTTCAGGTTATTAAGACCAAGATGTAGAAAAGTCTCTTTACATCATGACCTATAGTATGATTATTGAGTAGAGTTAAAATTATTGTGGCAAACGGAGAAATTGCTTATTATTAGCAATTTCTCCTTTTGCCACAATGATATGATTTCAAAAGTCGTCTGCTGCAGAGGCATCAGAAAGCGTGACGTCTCAATGTGGGAAAGGGTGTAATTAAACTCTTTCCGAATTAAAGTGAATCTGCAATAAAAGTGCAACATGTCCTTACCCGTAGGTTATTATTTAACCCTTTCCCACCTGTAGACATATTTTGATGCTTCTGCAGCAGACGATTTTTGAAAACATTGTGAGAAAAGGACAAATTGCCGTAAACATGCAATTTCTTCTTTTGCCATAATTTGTTTCAAAAAAGTAATTATACCTACAATTGAAGAGATTTTCCATATTTTTGAGTAGACATCTTTCAAAGTCATCTGCTGCAGATTTATTGTTTGAGGGAGAGGGTCAATGACGGAGCATTTCGGTCATTTCACTCCTTTTCTGGCTAGTTGGTTGTCAACAAATCTGCAGGGTTTTACAAGAAAAGGTTGGGCCCGGCCGGGTAGCTCAATAGGTAGCGTATCTGACTCGTGATCTGGTCACGGGTTCGATACCCGGTTGCGGCGACATTCTTTCGGGCGATTTTTCCATAGCCTCTCACCTCTGATTT
>JAUELF010234848.1:0-13167 GCA_031471495.1 Clinocardium nuttallii
AGCAACTCTTAATGAGCAACTCTTAATGAGCAACTCTTAATGAGCAACTCTTAATGAGCAACTCTTAATGAGCAACTCTTAATGAGCAACTTCTTATTTTGCCATAATGTTTGTAATCCATTTTACAATTCTATTTTCATTTATCTGAGATCTCACATATGTTTCAAACTCGTCTGCTGCAGATTTATTTTCACTGTTTTCAAATGTGATGCTTTCTTTAAAACTGTCATCAACAGATAATGTTTTCACCAAAGACCTTATAAAGCATGTATTATAAGGTCTTTGGTTTTCACCTTTACATTTCCTTTCATTTTCTGCATACCTACTGTAAGTGGAGAATACATCGTCAACAACGCTTAGCAGACGGTGTCCGTTACGAGCAATGAATTATTCGCGTCTCCTACCTTGATCTTCCAAAGATTAACCTAGATAACTTCAAAGTCATCTGCTGCGGATTTTATTGCGTGTGAGAAAGGGTTAATTCGGTAACGCATTGACAACAACGCTTAGCATAATCTATGTACAGCAGACGTTGTCCGTTACCAGCAGTGGATTATTAGCATCTCCTACCTTAATCCCTGATAGTCGATTAAACGTTAATCATTTTCCTCGATAACCTTTTCCAACATACAACAAATCTGCGACTTCGAAAATATATTCTAATTGAAGAAAATCTCTATGAATGAAATTATATTTATTGAAAAGAGTAGAATTTTGTTTAGTAGCAAATGGAAAAAAATGTTCATTATAAACAATGTCCTTTTGCCACAAAGTTTTCCAAAGTCGTCGCCTGCCGATACATAAACACGAGTCTGCATGTAGGACAAGGATAAATCATTAATGAATGCACTAGCTGACCTTGACCTTGATCTTAATATATTCATGGTGATCATTCCTCATTATATATACATAAACACAAGTCTGCATGTAGGACAAGGATAAATGAATTCGCTAGCTGACATTGACCTTGAATTGATCTTAATATCTTCATGGTGATCATTCCTCATTCTATATACATAAACACAAGTCTGCATGTAGGACAAGGATAAATGAATGCACTAGCTGACATTGACCTTGATCTTAATATCTTCATGGTGATCATTCCTCTATATACATAAACATGTGTACCTTTTCCAACATAACTCAGCAACAGACTACTTTAAAAACATATGGGCCAAAACTATGGAAACTCGCTTTAAATAAAAGAACAAGAGTTGAAAACATTTTGATAAATGTAGGTATCTTTTACAAATAAACTTAGTTTACACTATATACAACCAGTCACAAAAATATCTTCAACTTTTTTTGTAAGTTTTACCATTTCCCACATACATAAGATATTTGACGGATTCACATCAGACGACTTGTGAAATAATGATGTAATTTGTTATAAAGATTATCAATATGTTTGTGTAAATGCTTTTCAAACTGAACGTCTTCGGCTGCGGATTTGATGTTAGTGGGAAAGTGGTTAATCAGAAGTTTATACATTGTACTTGAAGAACGTTCTTCATCAGAATCGTTAACCTTCTTTTAAGTATTAAAGTCAAGTAGGATGTCTTTTATCTCTTTTTTTTTGTCTTAACCCTTTCCCCCCACACAGCCGCTTTTTGACGCCTCTGCAACAGGCGACTTTTAAAAACATTGTGGCAAAAGGTGAAATTGCTCATGATGAGCAATATTTGCTTTTGCCACAATGCTTTTAACTTCATTCAATAATTATTATTTCAGTTAAATATAGTTTCCATATGTTTTGCTAAATGTTTTCTAAGTTACATGCTACATATTTGTTTATTGAGGGAAAGGGTTAATGACATTTGTATCACTTTCCACGACCACTGTGTAGTAACTGTTACTTGGGCGCAAGCGGATTTACTAGCGCTAGCTAACACAATTTGTATTTGAGCTCCCTGACGCATAGGTACCAGTATAGAAAACTATTTAATTTTTACGATACTGGTACCTGTGCCCTGACGTACTGTCCAATTAAATGTTATAACACGTATTTTTGTAAAGCCTGCAGATGACTAGACGTCCATTAAACATGTCTTTGCAAGTGTATATCTCTCTTATAAAGCATGTACACCCTATAGTGTTGGTACTCACAAGATTGAAGAATCACCCCAGGGAAACGATACATTTGAGTACACACAACATAGGGTTTGATTATCGGATAAGGATATACGAGCAGGAAATATGCCTCTTGTCTACAGATTCACGAGCTATTTCAGAGCTTTTAGATAAGGAGCATTTTGCTTGCTCTAAAATCCTTATTTTATCCGTTAACCCTATGTTATTGGTACTCAAAAGATACGTCTCAAGGAGGAGATTCTTTTGAGTACCTACAACATAGAGGCTGGTTGGATGATAAGAGAGATATTGTGGATAAAAGAGCTGCTAAACCGTCCGTATCTGAACCTCTGATGTATTTCATATCAATGAACGAGAGTTTAGTTTGTATTTGTGACAACTTGGAATGGGTAAAGATGGCACGGTATTTATAAATCACGTCTTTGGTCCATACACTTAAAACTTACACCCAAAAGATAACATACACGGAACATAGTAAAGCTAATACAGTGGTCTTGCATAAACTATCTAATACTGGACGGGTACCAGAACTCGGGTCATCGGACCCGGCAGCCTTTTCAGCTGTCTCCGGTACAGAATCATCCAGTACATCGTCAGCCTCAATGTCTATATGCACAACTTCGTCGTTGTAATTATCGTCATGTTTACTACTGTCTTGTTTCTTACCGCTGTGTGAATCTATCAAGGTATCCTGAGTTGTTTGATCTACTTCACTAGCTTTCGTTACACTACCAGTCACCGCTGGTGCCACTGTGGTTTGTTTAGTTTCCTTATGTCTCATCGTAGTAGGCGATACAGAAGTTGTTACAGTGTGTTTGTCTGTTGATTTTTGTTTAGTGTGTTGCATTGTTGATTGCGTACCAATGTTTGTTACTGCTTCCTGAGAAGTTGTTTGTGGTTTTTCTGATGTTGTTGCTGATTTTGTCGTTGTTGGAGCGAGGGCATCTGTCGTAGTTTCGGGACTTTCTGCGGTAGTGGCTGAGTTTGGTATTATTTCTATAGGAGCATACGGTTTTTGGGTTGGGTGGTCTGGGCACTCCGTGTCCGAACGGACAAACAGGTCTCTGTACCCGTCCGACATTCCGCCTATTTTGAACGACTCGAGGCACATTTCCATATTAATGTGTTCACACGACATGATATCCGTGTCATTCCATTCCATGTCGAACTCGGCCTTCTCCATCGGGATATAGTTAGCGAGGCGCCCACAAAATGACAGACACTCCATCGGGCCTAATAATCCGGTCCCGTGCATTTTACAACTCACACACCCCTTAAACAACTCACATGGGGACTGGCAGGTAGGACACTCCTCACACGTGAGTCCTTGGTATGGAGCATTGCACGTGCATGTTCCACAGTCACAGGTCCCGTGTTCGTTACAGAGGTAATCGGTTGTAGCGTAGCAGTTGTCTATGTTACAACCTTCGTCCGTTCGCACTGTGGTAAGTACGGAGACAAACGCCAATAAGACACAAAGTTTTAAATCCATTTTGAATGTATCACTTATTAAAAGTTCCGTTTCTTGTTATAAATCTGAGTCTTTTAAATTAATTCTAGTGATTTCAATTTTCTTCTTATAATTTTCTATGTTTTTCTCTTTTGTTATTTTATTTTTTTAAATCGCATATCATAAACTCTTAATCCACTCAAACAAACGCTCCTTAGATCCGTTTAAACCTGTGTTGTTGTTGTTTTAAGTTTACTTTTAAATAAAACACTTTACCAAAACAACGACTAGAACACGTCTTTGTTCGTGCACAGTTTCTCAGTAATTAAGAATATTTATCTTTGCCAGTCGTCTATGTAGATACGTCCCGCACACTGAACCGAACCCTATCAATAAACTTTACACCCGCTCTCGCTCTCTCTCACTCGACCCCATACTGCTGCTTATATATAACCCCCACAAACCGGATGCTTCGATGAATCCCCTTGTATGCGCACATGTTGATTTAATTAATAACCCTTTCCCATATACAGACGCATTTTGACGCACATGTAGAACAGGACTTATGATAACATTGTGACATGAAAGGAAAATTTTCCTCGAAATGAACATTTTCTTTTTTTTGTCGATTGTTTTCACCAATTTTTTTGCTTAATTATAGTTTATTCTCTTTATAACACAGAGATTTAAAAATGTTGGTTTTGATTATTTCAAAATCGTCTGCTTCATATCAGGATATGTGTATATGGAAAACTGATTAATATTTTAGGTTAATATTTCCGTTAGAAGGTTATTTTTTGACGTCATTGCAACTGTAGACTTTTGCAAAATGTTTCAATCTCCATAAAAGATAGCTTAATAGTTAAATGAAGTTGAAAACAGTGTGGCCAAAGGAGAAATGGCCCAAGCTGAGCAAATTTCTCTTTTGCCATAATATTTTCATAATTCGGTCATAATCCGTTTTCAAAAGCTTTCCAAAGTCGTAAATAGTAAATGACTATTGAAGACTTCAGTATTCAGGGTCCGATTCTTCCAACCTTACATAGTTTTAAGTTATACTTAAATACTTCAACACACCTTTTGTGTATACTCTATACAAATGCCAAAATAATTAATTTATTATAAGAATTGCTAGTCAGTAAGGTGACCATTTATATCAACTTATCTTTTTTACCTTTTCCCTCATAAAGACACTTTCTGACGCCTCTGCAGGGAATCCTTTTTTGAAAACAGAGTGACAAAAGAAGAAATTGCTCTTAACGAGCAATTTGAAACAATGTTTTCCACAAAATATGTTGTCTGCTGCAGACTGGGGGAAAGGGTTAAGTATAACGCTGAGTAAGGTTGGTGGAATTGGACCCAGGTCAGAGTTTAGACTGTGCGTAAGAGTTAATATTGGTAGTCGTTTGTAATACAGTAAGAAAGGTCGGTTCTCGTGTGACCCTGACGTATCTCGTATTACATAACCCTGTCCCATTTGCAGGCGCAATTTGAAGCATCTGCAACAGACGGTTTTTCGAAAACATTGTGACAAAAGTAGAAATTGCTCAAAACGAGCATTTTAATCCATTTGTCTCAATGTTTTCTCTCTTCTTTTTTTCAGTAATACAACTTCATCATTTATAGATGTTTTCCCTTTATTTGCCTAGATGTGTTCAGAGTCGGTTGTTGCAGATCTTTGGTACTTCGGAAAGTATTAATAAGTAAAACATTTCGAACAAACAACAAATCTGCAGCAGACGGCTTTGGAGATATCAACGCAAGAATGTCGATTTCTTTATTAACTATGATGATATTATAAACACACAAGTGTTGAAAACATTGCGACAAAAGGTTTTATTTCCTCATATGCAATACGGTTTTCACTCATCGTCTGTTACAGATGTGCTAAATATGATTCTAAATTTGAGAAGGGTGTAGTTGCTGTGTATATTGAGTAAACAACATTCTATGCCCTTTTCTTATTTCAAGAAATGGCGTCTTTGATTAAATCTGACGTTACATTAATCAGAAGGTTCACTTGTTGATTTGTTTTGCACTTTGAATTGTTAACATGATGTGATTATTTCGTCCGCTTAAACCTTTCCCGTCTATAGACGCATTGTGACGCATCTGCAGCAGACGACTTTTCAAAAACATCGTAACAAAAGGGGAAAACGAGCATTTTCTTCTTTTGCCACAATGTTTCCAACTTTTTTCAGTACTACACTTACAGAGATTTCCCAATTGTTTTTTGAGAAAACATTTTCGCAGATTTGTTGTATGTGGGAAAAGGTTAAAGAGAGAGAGTTGCGGGTGATATTATAATACAGGCGCAATTAGTAATGATAAGTATTTCGTTTTGAAACAGAAGTGAACGATTATTGGAAAAAGAAGAAATGAATCGCTCTGTTTTCCACGGCTGTATGCTGCAAAAGGGTCAAACGACATTCAGAGGTTAACTGTTCTTTTCTCCACAATATCTCTCTTATTATCCAAGAAAACCCAATGTTGTGGGTACCCACAACATAGCGTTAAAGGTCAAATAAGGACATGCAAAACACCATTATCTAGAGCTCCTGACATTACAGAAACCGACAAGTGGCCTATCAGAATAATCCTGACATGTTCCAAACGGATGTTATCATCTAAAAATACAAACAAGATACTATCTATGAAAAAAGAACATGAATATTCATTTATAGATAAATCATCTTTCTTGTTAACCTTTGTACACTTGTAGACGCATTTAACGAATCTCAAGCAGACGAGTTCTCAAAACCGTGTGGTAAAAGGAGAAACACGATCGTACATTTATTTGTGCAGTTAGTACACATGCCACGATGTTTGTATGGTTTGTTTTATATCGTCTGCTGCATATGTGTTGTATGTAGGAAAAGATGTATACATGTATAATAACTCTACAATATTGACCTCAACTTGACCTCTGCAAAAAGACATAATTTATATCTTTTAAATTTATATTTGTATAGAAGTAAGTCAGGAATGTTGCTATAACATAACAACATTAATATATTAAAAAAAATACAATTTTAGCTCTTATATGTTGTTTTTATTCCTTTCCAATATATACACGCTTTCTGACGCCTCTGCTACGACTTTTGTAAACATTGCGACAAAAGGAGAAATTGCTCATGACGAGCAAATTCTAGAGAGCTTTTCAACATTTTTGCCTACATGTTTTCCAAGTCGTCTCCTGCAGATGTGTTGTATGTTAGGTAAGTGTTGAAAAATCGTCTGCAGCAGATTTGTTGTAGTATGTTTGGTAAGGGTTCAAAAGTCGTCTGCGTCAGAGAGAAGATAACAGAAAAAACCTCTGTATGAATGTGGCACAAGCGTCTGTTGCTAAAAATCACGCTTTCACTGTTTCAATTAACTGTGTAACTGCATTCTGCATTTGGACGTAGAGAAAGGTATACTGAATCAGGAACATAGATATATGTCCCTGACTGAATTAACTTTTAACCCTTTCTTATAAACAACACATCTGCAGCAGAAAACTATAAAAAGAGATGGCGAAAATATGAAACAATCTCTTTGAATGAGGGTTTGACTAAATAAGTTTGAATAAAGTTGAAATAAATATATAAATGTAGAAATTGCTCCTTCAGAAGTAGTCTGCTGTGGAAACGTAACACTACGTCTATATGAAGGAAAGGGTCAAACTCATATTGAGCTTTTACGGACAAATTATATGCATCTTACGTCAAAGAGATATTTTAAAAATTTAGCGACAAAAAACCCTCATTAAGAATCAGTTCCAGTGTTCTATCGCAATATAATCGACTCTATGTCTCTATTTATCTTTATTTGTTGTGGTTGATTTGAATCTTTAGAAAATGAACATGTTTCTTAAAATAGCACTATACTAGGTCCAAAAGGATTAGCTATTGATATGACGGTACGTTTATGGTCAAACGCCCTTTCACTACATAACACCATCTACTGGTTCTCTTTTCCTTGCTAGACTTCTTTTAAAACATTGTATAGGGAAATGGGAAATTTTTAGTTATGACCAATTTCTACCTTTCCAACCAAAAATGATACTTTTCTTCATCTCAAAATTCTACATTTTCATTCATTATTGCTATTCAAATGAGTTGAATTAAGACGAGTCTATACTCAAATAGTGATTGATCAGGTAGGGTGTGTGTGATGTTTGTAAAGTGCGTATCGCTGTTTGCAAGGTGACAAAGGAATGTTTGGGACTTCGTAACTTTCTATAGCATCTTATCCCTCGTGAAACCCGACATAACTTACATGCAGCATACATTATACATGTTTCACGTTTACCGTTTACCGTCGGTGTTGTAGTGATTGAGCGTCCGCCTCGGGTGCGGGATTCACGGGTTCGATTCCCGGCCGGGTTATACCAAGTATTTTAATAATAGTAATGGCTTCCCTCCTTGGCTCTCAGAGTTACGATTGACGGGCGTGTTTCAGGAAAAACAGATATATATCAATACATTAAACATGTATTTAAATGTTTTTGGGATAAAAAGACAAGTACCACTGGTAACGTACCCAGAAAACGCCGTGACATAAGTGAATACTTGTTGAAAGCGGCATAAAATAAAAAAAACAATTACGTTTACTCGATAACATCGTCTGCTAAAATAATTGTTTTGTAACAATTTCCCACTAGACGGTGTAATTTGACGCATCTGCGGCAGACGAGACTGTTTAAAACATTGTTTAAAACATTGTTTAAAACATTGCGACAAAAGCAGACTCACAATGAACATTCTTTTCCCTATGACACATCAATGGTTGTGTTTTCCTGATAAGAGATTTGTCATATTTCCCAAGTCGTCTGCTGCAATTTGTGTTGTACGTCGGAAAGGGTAACATATTAGGGGAAAATGTTTAATTGTTTAAAGATTTATTATTTACTTTTTACAAATTATATATCAAAACTGTATTTCAAACCCTTTCCCACATATAGACGTTGTCTGTTTTGAAATCGTTGTGGCAAAAGCTTAAATTGCTCATAAGCCACATTGAGTTCAATTTTATCAAATAATTTTACTATCATTTATAAAGATTTTCTATATTTAGGACTTGATAATTTCAAAGTCGTCTGTGACAGATTTATTGCATGTGAGAAAGGGTTAACTTTCAATAGTTGAGCCGTTCCACGAGAAAAACCATTATTATGGCCTCTGCGTAATATATCGCAGACTAATCCGACACATTCCGTCTCTCGGGAAAGAGATATAGAGTAATTATTCCTGAAACAGAAAATCCACATTATGCGAAACGTGTATGTCCGGGTAAGCCTGCGCGGCATGCTTAGGCTGATCCGCGTCGATACTTTACGCAGAGTCCACAATGTTTGTTCATTTAATTTACCAGATGTTGCATTTTTCACAGCAGGCGACACTATCACGTAAAACAGTTAGATATATTTAACCCTTTCCAAAAAAAGAACAAATCTACAGCAGACTACTTTTTAAAAACCTAGACAAAAATATGATTTTTTTCTATAAATGAATGTTTAACTATTGAATACAGTTGACGAGTGTGTGGCGACTGGAGAAATTGCTCATCATGGGCAATTATCCTTTTGCCAAAATGTTTACAAAAGTCGTCTGCCGCAGAGGCGTCAGAAAACGTCTGTGTGTGGGAAAGGGTTAAGTGTTCACACCATCGGTCACGCGGTCAGATGGTATACACATGCTGGTGCCAGAGTTAACCAGATAGCATGTTATTGACCACCCCCGCCGTCTGTCCTGGACTGATAACCACGGGAGGGCAAACAACAAACATGTCATATCGGTTTTCAGTAAAACTAATCCTTTCCTTGATGCAAACAGCATGTGAAGTGTTTCCGGCAGACGACCTCTTGAACAAAGTTGTGAGAAAAAGACAACTTGATCAAACCGTGTATAATCATTTTAAAAATTATCAATAAAACAAATATTTTAAATATAAAAAAATATTGTGAATATAAAACGATATTATTATTAAGAAGATATTGCAAATTTTCTAATTACTGCAGGATTTACCCTTTCCCACTTGTAACCGCCTCTCGACGCATTTGAGTATTTCTGAAACTAGATGAAATTGCTCATGATGAGCAAACGTCTGCTTCTCCCAGAAAAACTCCAACTCCTTCCAAACTACATATTATCATAATACAAATGTTTGCCCAGATGTTTTCACATTTCTCTGCTGCAGGTTATTTGAATTTGGGAAAAGGTAATAAAGGTAATAACGGGGTAACAGTTATTTTACCATTTCCCACTTCACACACATCTGCAACAGACAACTTTGCAAAACATCAATGCAAAACTGTGGGAAATCCATATAAACGAAAAGGTTACTACTGAACAAAACATCAATGCAAAACTGTGGGAAATCCATATAAACGAAAAGGTTACTACTGAACAAAACATTGTGGACATTATGAGCATTTTATCTTTCGTTTTCCAGAATGTTTCCAATATTCGTGCGCTGCAGATGTGCCAGAATTCGTCTGCAAGTGGGAAAGGGTTAAACTGTAATTAATGCGGATATAGTTATTTAATGAAGCCTTTCCCTCATATTGACGCTTTCTGACGCCTCTGGAGCAGACGTGCAATTTCTCATTTAGCCACAATGTTTTCCGCTTTTAGGTTATCCATTAAATTATAGAGATTTTCCATTTTTTGACAAAATATGTTTAAAGTCGTCTGCTGCAAACTTGTCGTTTGAGGGAAAGGGTTAAGGAGCTGATTCCAGCCAAGGTCATATATATATAAGAACTTGAAATATAATGGCATTATTACATTAATTATATTACATTGTTATATTCTTATGGCCCTGTCACACTATTGCGTATGAGAGAAACGTATTCGTTCCGTATTGAACATTCATAAATTAATTTTCATACGCACAAAAATCCATTGAAAATACAAAATTATTTGTATACATGTATTTACTGTTCTGAACCTATGAGTATCGTATGTAGAGTATCGCCAGCGTATGTCCAGCGTATTACCAGCGTATACTAGCGTATTTGCTAGCGAATAAGTCGCGTATGAGCTGCGCTTATCTAACGTACCGGCCGCTATCACGTGGCAAAGTGCAACAAGTCCATAAAGAACTGTAGAATACCTAGAAATGGTATCCTATAAATAAACTTTATCAAAACGCTGACAATACGCAGCGGATACGCTTGCCAAACGCCAATCATACGCTAGATGTGCGTTATACATATGTTACTCAAACGTTAGGCATACGCCAAGATGTCTATATACGTTGCAGATAAGTCATATATACGTTAGAACTACATTACTAATGCAACATCAATACGCTAGCTGTGCGGTACACCTTGTATGTCAGCGTATGCCAGCGTTTGAACAGCGTACTCGACCTCTGAGTAACGTACTCTAGTGTATGCATTGCGTCTGCTTTGCGTATAAACGTCCGAATACGCACAATTTGTGTAGGCATGCTTAAAAAATAAATTCTGCCTCGCCGTAAGCCATGCGACCGTGCTTGAAACGTATAAAACCTATGCCTAACGTACCCCTTAGCGTATGTTAGCGTATACCAGCGTGTGCGTGATATTTCTAATACTCTGGCATACGCTTGTACGATACTGATCATCAAAACAATCCATGGATCATAGGCTATTCCAGAAATGTATAACATTTTGTTGTTTACTTTAGGTCAAGGCTCACATGTCAATTTATACATACTGAATCATGGCTTTTCCGTTATCCCCTGTGTATATTCGAATAGTTTCGAATAGTTTATCCTTGCCCATATACAACAAATCTGCAACGGACGACTTTGAAATCATTTAGTCAAACATATTGAAACAATTATGTAAATAAGTTGAAAACATTGTTGAAAAAAGAAAGAACTTGCTCATCAAGAACAATTGCACCTTTTGCCACAGTTCTTTTGAAGGTTGTTTGGCATCAGAAAGCGTATGTATGTGACAAAGGGTTCATCATTATATATACGCATACATATTTCATACAACATACTAGCAAATATTCTTTTCGTTTCCTTTGGGTCGGGGATTCTAATTTGCTGGCGAGTTCGCTTCTGATCTAGAAGATGAACGTTCAAATAGTTTCATTAGTGCATAAGGTCGAGATAGATCACGCTAAGTGCGTTACTTTGACGAGATTTCCGTGTAGATTCACACCTGCGAACAATCATCGCCATAGAAACAATATTGATATAGACATTGATTGACAGTAAATAGCATGTAAATCTCCCAAAACGAGGCTAGTTTTACAAGAGTCTTAATGAGTAGCGGGCAAAAGTTTATTCTTATCAAAATACAGGAGTCTTTGTTTTAACCCTTTCCCACATATGCCTCTGCAGCAGACGGCATTTTGAAAACATAGTGACAAATGAAGAAATTGCGCAAAACAATCAATTTCTCCTTTTGCCAAAATGTTTTCAATTTATGACAGTAAATATACCCTCATTTATAGGGATGTTCTATATTTGTGTCCACATGTCGTCTGCTGCAGATTTGTTGTATGTGGAAAAGGTTTAAATAGGGACACCATGGTTTAACACGAGTACGGTCGTTCATTACCTTTACAGTATTGTTTCCCCACTTGATTGATTTCCAGTTATATCACGGCTTTCCTTGGGTAAGTTAACAATACTCTTGGTCCATTCATTCTGACACCAGTCAGTCGTGATGCTATCCTCGCAACCCAGAGGGTCAAGGAGGGCTGCCATTACTACAAATTTCAAAGTCCTTGGTATGAGCCGTCCTTAGATCGAAACTAGTCGGGCGCTTTACGACAACATTACTGAGGCGTCATTGTGAAATTGGTGATCATCAGTTCATTACTGAGTTCTTTCAGAGATATATAAATATTATATGTTTCTGGTTCTTTAATCTAAATGTGCACATTGTTTTCTACGATATTAACCCTTTTCAACATGCAATAAATATGTATCAACATTCTTCTACCGAGGCACCAGAAAGCGTCTATATCCGGAAAAGGGATACAGAGCATATCGCAGCAAAACCTTTTGAAAATTTGAAATACTTGTACATATATCTAGATGGTCAATTCTGGGACGTAGATATGAATCAAAGACGTAGCTCTTCCTACATGTCGTGCAAACCGCGGTATTCACTCTTTATCCCCCGGAAAAGCGAAAGATCGGCCCGAAAAAAAGTCTCCCTATGTACAAAGGTACGCCGCTGACAACGATTAAAGTAAACACATGTATCGTCTTTTTTGTGTCACCTTCTTTAGATGGGAGAGGGATTACTTCTGTGTCTGTCGGTCCGTCACTCTGGCGATACATTTTCTCTTTCCGAATACATTTGCTTTGTTGACACGATTCCTCCAGGGCTTTCCATGTTGCGTGTACAGTTATGTTGCAAACAGGGAAGCTATTGCTAAGACTGAAACGCGAATTCTCTTGCTGATCTAGATATTCGCCGGTCACAAAGTCCAACAGGTCGGTTTCGTGTTGTCGTGGCTTAATTAATTAGTAATGTTAGTATTACGTATATATACAAAACAGTGTCTTATTAAAAGGATTGATTGACTGATTGGTTGGTTGGTTGGTTGGTTGTGGTTGGTTGGTTGGTTGGTTGGTTGGTTGGTTGGTTGGTTGGTTGGTTGGTTGGTTGGTTGGTTGGTTGGTTGGTT
>JAUELF010234858.1:0-13165 GCA_031471495.1 Clinocardium nuttallii
GGTAACGCGTTTATACACATATTCGTTTAGATCCGTGGTAATGTTTCTATAAACAGATTCTTTAAGATCCGTGGTAACGCGTTTATACACATATTCGTGTAGATCCGTCGTAAATAATCCGTTTATACACATATTCGTTTGGATCCGTGATAACGCGTTTATACACATATTCGTTTTAATCCGTGGTAACACGCTTATACACATATTCGTTTGGATCCGTGATAACGCGTTTATACACATATTCGTTTAAATCCGTGGTAATGCTTTTATATACATATTCGTTTGAATCCGTGGTAATGCTTTTATAAACATATTCGTTTAGATCCATGGTTACGCTTTTATAAACATATTCGTTTAGATCCGTGGTAATGCTTGTATATACTTATTCGTTTGAATCCGTGGTAACGCCTTTAAATACATATTCGTTTAGATCCGTGGTAATGCTTTTATAAACATATTCGTTTAGATCCATGGTTACGCTTTTATAAACATATTCGTTTGAATCCGTGGTAATGCTTTTATAAACATATTCGTTTAGATCCGTGGTAATGCTGTTATATACATATTCGTTTGAATCCGTGGTAACGCTTTTATAAACATATTCGTTTAGATCCATGGTTACGCTTTTATATACATAATCGTTTGTAAAGCATTTTTGATCTTTTTCGTTAGTTAATTCTGTCTGTTGGTGCTAGAGGTCGCTAGGTCAACACCCGGCCAGGTCATGCGCCTTTTATCGTCACTAAGGACCATCTTGTAGGAAGAGTCATCCAGCATATGAAAAGAAATCAATTTATAACTTGTAAATAATTTGGAATACAGTACAACGTGCATTTTGTAGACTTAAATCTTTTACATGTTTTTATATATTCACGAACGCGAAATACTACTTTAATCAGTGAGTTTTATCAAGTGGTGATTTCGCTGTTAACTCTGTTTTAAAGCACTTTTCATGTCATCAATGAGGTGGCAAAGTCATACACGAAAATATCTTTTAGTTCTCACTCAGTGAAACTATATGAGCCGTCTCGCGAGAAAACCAACATTATGGCCTCTGCGTAATGTATCGACCCTGATCAGCCTGCACAGTACGCGCAAGCTGATCAGGGCCGACACATTCCGTCTCAGGGGGATAGAGGTATAGATTAATGATTCGTGAAAGGATGCGACAAGTGTCTATCCGGATAAGCCTGCCGGCATACTTAAGCTGATCCGGGACGAATTCTTTACGCTGATTCCACAATGTTGATTTTCTCGTGGGACGGCCCATATCTTAATGTTACTAGTAATCACACAATCAGAGCAATATTCTGGGTTTTTGAGAATCAAGTTTTGTTCCAAATCGTGTTTAATTGTCACACGTAAAATTAATAATTATAAGAGTCCCGTTTTCGAACAAAGAGTTTTATTGTATATCCGGTCTGGCACCAAGTATTGGCGTTGAACTAGTGTCACGTCCTTTTATAGAAGATGCATTTAGGTCTATACAACTTATGGATGGACAGTGAAGTCTCTGATCAGACTGTGTTTATACACATACTCACCTGAGTCTTCACTGTTCGCAGATTCAACACGAGCCAAAAACAATCAGACGTAGTTAAAGCGTTACTTGGTCAAACTTTACTTATATAACGATTGCATTTTTTTCGTAAACTTTTAACTCTTTCCCACATACGACAATTCTGCACCAGAACCAATTTTGTCAAAACATAGAAAATCTCCATAAGTGAATGGATAACCTATGACAAAAAGTGGAAAACATTGTGGCAAAGGGAGAAATTGCACGTTAGCTCAGAGAGAAAAGTTCTATATTTAACATTGATCTACAATTTGACTAGTTATGTTCTATCGGCTACCACAAATCTATTTAAACATATTTTGCGGAATTACGATTCGCAGTCCCTGTTTTGAATCATAAATAACCCTTTCTCACATCTGCAGCAGACAACTTTAAAAATGTATAATAACAAACATGGATAATCTCTATTAGTGTAGGTATAATTACTGAAAAAAGATAAAAACTTTGTGTCATTAGGAGAAATTGCTCGTATTGAAAAAGTCTGTCAGATGCAGACACCAACCTCATCGGGTTTTTTAAAAAAAAAATGGGACATCGTTTCTTTAGATACAATAAATAGCCATATATATCGTAAAAACAGCGTAAAAAAGACGACGGTACTTTTTTTCCTCCTATCATATGAAATACGATTTTTCTCATCCCGGTATATTTCAAGGTGGAAATATATTTAATTATATCCCGGGTCAACTAATGGTAATGAGCTTTATCAGTGAGCTATGTCTCTTGAAGAATTGGCGGAACATTTCAATTTGCCTTTAACCCTTCCCCACAAACAACAGATCTACAGCCGAATACTTTGAAACTGTCTTGGTAAAATATGGAACATCTCTATAAATGATACTCAAATTATTTGATAGAGTTGAAAACATTGTGGCAATTGAATGACTTGCTCATTATGTCAGCTGTTGCAGTTGTGTCTACAAGTGGGAAAGGGTTACGCGAATACTAGATAGAAAAGATGAGCCGACCCGCGAGAAAAAAACAACATTATGACCTCTGCAGACGGATTCGGGCCAACGCATTCCGTATCAGGGGGATAGAAGTATAGAGTGACGATTCCTGAAACAGAAAATTCACAAGAGGCGAAAAGTGTCTTCCAGGGTTAGCCTGTGCGGCATGCGTAGGTTGATCAGGGTCGACACTTTACGCAGAGTCCACAATGCTGGTTTTTTTCTCGGGACGGCTCTGATATGTTCTTGAGGTTTAAAATTGATCTTTAACACAATGGCTATTTGGCAGTTGAATAAATAGAAAGATCAGCTTTTATCCCAGATACAAATGTTCTTCGTTATACAAGATACTAAATAATTAACAAATTCACAAATGGTGTTTAATGTTTTATTTGTTTCCTCGAATTTGCTGTGTGTAGTTTGATTACGATTTTTATTGGTAGCTATTTTATTGTGGTGAGTTAATTCTTTTCCACAAACAGAAACATTTTGGCACATCTGCACTAGGAAGACTTTATGTGAAAAACATTGTGAAAGTAGAAGAACTTTATCATGGTGAACATGCTTCTCATTGGGCTGCGTTTACGACTCTATTCAATGTGTGTAGAGTTGTAATTTTGTTGATAGAAATTTCTCTGAATTGCTTAGAAATGTTCAAACCTCATGCTGTTGAATAGTTGGGAAAGGGTTAAAAAATATCAAACTAGGTTTTTGGAGTGTTAGAATTTCCCCGGGCACGCCCATTAAGTGAATATTCAGATCAATTTACCACACCATCTTAAGTCCATAGTCTTAACGTATTAAATAAACGTGCGATATTAAAGTGTTATATTAACGTGCTATTAACGTGATATTAACGTGCTATATTAACACGTTTTATTTCACGTGGTGACCCTATAATTTTCTATAGTGGGTCAGTAAATTTCAATAGTGGGTCAGTGGAAGTCAATAGTCGACAAACTGGCCGCCAATCATCGATTCTTCCTATAAAATCACTTTTTTCTATTCCAAAATCACGGAATTCACTAACAATATTACAACTGTAAATTTTGTTTAGTTGGCCTGTCTGTATTGTCACGGCGACCGTGTCAATAGTCAAGTACAATGCGAGTGCATATTCCCCTTGCCATACTATGAAAAATGACGTCACGTCAGCGGTTTGACGTCATAACGTAGTCACTTTGGCGCCAAAAACCTATAATATCATGGGGAAATAAGGTGAACATTACGTACATTTTTTTCGAAATACACCTCTTAAATCACTTTATATGATTAAAAGAATATCTCTTTTAAAATGTTATTATCCCTTTTATTATATTACATTGTCCCTTTTATTATTCCTAGCATTTTACTTGTGAGTTTTACTTTTTTTATGAAATGAAACAATATCAGTTATTGTTTTTGATTATAAATAACTATTTTTTTTAAATGAAAGGTGGTCGATACAATAAATCAGTTATTTGGTTTGTTACTGACCCACTACGGAACAATAGGGGGTCTGTGGAATGTATAGGGGGACTCGGCTAACGCATCGCCCCCTATAAATTCTTCAGACCCCCTATTGTTCCGTAGTGGGTCAGTAACAGACCAAATAACTAAAATTACGTCATAAATGAACGTGACGTCATTTTTTCATATTCCACTTAGCATACAATAAAATATCTCATTTGTGTTGATTTATTATCACTTTTAATAAACTCGCCATGGCTCGCGGCATATCATCTAAGTAAAAGTGATAATAAATGCACACTCATGAAATATCCTCTATTTACAAATTATCCTATTCAAAATCTGAAGATCTGTTTGATGTGAAGTGGAACATATTTGGATGTGCATATTCAGTTCTGTAGGAGATTTTGCTTCCATTACTCTAGGGATGAGAGACGCATAAATTATTAAGTAAATTGAAAACAAAAGATGTAACAGTTGGAGGCTATACCCTACTTGGTGGAATTTTGAGGTACCATTACAATGTATACGCGCGCGTAAGTACAACGACGTGGTTTGTTGTAAATTACGACGTATAAGAATATTCAACACTTTCCAACAACTTGAGTTGTCCCACGAGAAAACCAACATTGTGTTCTCTGCGTTAAGTATCGACCTGGATCAGCCTAAGCATGCCGCGCAGGTTTAACCAGATAGACACTTTGCGGCTCCTGTGATTTCTTTGTTTCATGAATCATTACTCTATATATACCTCTATCCCCAATGAGGCGGATCGTGTCGGCCTGAATCAGTCTGCGCAAACTGCGCAGGCTGATCTGGGTCGATACATTTCGCAGATGCCATAATGTTGGTTTCCTCGTGGGGTGGCTCAAATGCATGCCCAGACTTTTTTTAAATAGCATTGTTGTAGGTGGGAATGGATTTGAACACATGAATGCTCCAGCAATTCAGTTATCTCTACATGTAATAAACACGCTGGTTTTATGTAGCACGCCTCGTGTGATCACGGCTTAACTAATAACCATATTGCTTGAAAATGAGAAAAAGCTGCTGCAATTACTTTGGTCAAACTTTGGAATGGCATTTGGTGGATTCGGGATTCCAGAATATGCTACTAAGAGGTCGTGTTAAAACCAACAGGGTAAAACACAAGGATCACTAGTAGAGCGTACAAAATGTATCAGGTTCGCTTCCCACGAAGAGCAGGTTCTGCATTTGTGATATGTTCACATACAATGCGCAAGTACTGATTATATATCCAGGAAGCAGACATCGAGTGTGGTTATTAAAAGCTGAAAGCTTGTTTCGAAATAGATGTAAAATAAATACATTTAATTTAATCGAGAGCAGCAGTAGATGTACATGCATTGACATTTGACAAAAGCCTCTCTTTAATAAGAGGATTTTCTTCAGTTATAGAACATCAAATTTATTTGAACACACTGATAGATTAGGTTCAACATGGGGATGATAATACTACATGTGGGCAGTCCTTTTCAATATATGAGTCGTCCAACGAGAAAACCAACAATGTGCATAGTAAAGTATCGACGCTAATCAGCCGAGCCATGCCGCGCGGGCTAACCCGGACAGACACTTTTCTCCTCCTGTGGAATTCCTATTTCAGGAATCATTACCATATACCTCTTTCCCCCTAAGACGGAATGTGTTGGCCAGGATAAGCCGGTGCGGACAGCGCAGGCTGATCTGGGTCGCTACATTACGCAAAGTCCATAATGTTGGTTTTCCCGGAATACACAATTAGACATTACAACATAGACGTATCTATATCTTGAAAATGATTATTGGTGTTTCCTAATAAAGTTGTTCCCTCTCATAAACATGTTCCAACATGGAAACCTCTTTTAATAAATGTTCGATCAATAGGCAAACATAGCAAAGACAAATTAGACTGCGGCGGATACGCTGACTAATCTGGATCTACACACAAGTCGCAAATGCCTAACGGTTTGATCATGTATGTATATGGTGCTAACTAATTGAGCCGTCACGGGAGAAAACCAACAGAATGGACTCTGCGTAAAGTGTCTACCCTGATCAGGTTAAGCATGCCGCGCAAACTAATCCGGACAGACACAGATTCTGTTTCAGGAATCATTACTCCACTTTAGACGGAATGTATCGCCCGGATCAGTCTGCGGGGACAGCGCAGGCTGATCTGGTCAACACATTACGCAAATGACACAATTTTAGTTTTCTCCGGGGACGGCTCAATTTATGTTTGCAAAACAGTACTACCCATGATGCTGACATTTACTGCATTTCAAATAGTTCAGTGTCATGTTGGCTTTTGCGTTTCCAGATTATTGTTTTATCAGAACCACCTTTGAACGTATCAACAATTCGGATCGCCTCGGCTAACATCGTTAACTGAATATAAACCATGGACGTCGTCCATAAATATGCAATAAAAAGTTCATGTGGCATGCAATTTACATTCATTCAGCCATTTCAATGGCGTGGTAGTCGAAATGGCTGTTTTTTATTTTCTTATGTTATTGTCGTAGATCAGATTACAGAATCAAGATAAAAAGTCGGTTAATCTTTTTTTTACAATGAAACGAAACTGCGGCAGACGACATTGAAAAATATATCAGCTAGAATATGGACGATTTCTATAAATGAAAGCTTTATGTTTTAATTGATTTCTAGTTTCTTCGAAAGTCGTCCGTGGTAGGTATATCCGTCACAATGTGTCTGTAGGTTTGTAAATGTCAAACCCGGTATCAGTAAGACGCCTGGTTTGCGTTTGCAAAACAGCCAGATAATCCATTTGTGCGAGGAAAAAACCATGATTTGAATACAATAGTAAACTAACGGAATAAACAAAGTTATTGTAAAGTTGGCTCTGATTGGACAGAAGTGAATTCTCAGAATGTATCACTCAGAATGCTCACTTTAGGAAAGGGAACACAGTCAGGGCCTGTTATTTGAAACCGTTGTAAGGCCACCATAGGAGTGTTGTCATCTGGCTCACTTGGCAAAGTCCCTCGAACAAAACGCTTGTCAATAACACGTAGGATCAGTTTGGATGTCTTGGCATAGTCCTTCGAACAATATGTTTGTCAGTAAAACGTCGGTTTGCATTACTTGTGGATACATTATTTCAATTGTAAATGGCTAAACGCAATGTACTTTGCCGATGCTAATAAAATGTATATATGTATGTATGTATAAAAACATTTACATACCTGATATTACTTGTACTTATTTCGATACGCTTTGATATATTTTCCCTTTATTTAAATATTGTATTTGTTTTGTATTGTGATGCTTGCCCCTTCGTTGTCAATGGCATTTAAAGGCGTTTACAAACATTGTAGTCTCAGATTAGACAGCTCATAACGAGCTGTCTCTCGTGTGTCTGCATTGTTTGAAACTTAGACATTCGAGTGTAAATGCTTACAGGGAATGGCTATTAAATATTAACAACTTTTCTGTATGACGGAATTTGGACTGGTCCAATTCACATCTTGGAACAGTCAACTTTATGAAATTGGGCTGTGAAAGAGCTAATCCGTAATTTAATTGCGTGTAAAGAGCACAAAGGTAGAATTAAGTATAGCACGTTTGAATGCATACATCTTAGTTAATGATTGGTGATCCAAAGTTATTTTGGTTAATTAACCCTTAGTTACTAAAATTGTTTCTAAATAGCCTAGTTACTTAGCCTACGTACATGTTCATTTATTTGAAATATCTGTTTTAGACCTGTTTTATGTGCGTTTTACAATAAGTAGGTGCTACTTTGATGGCATGTTGTATTTAAAGAAACATTAGTCGCGTCATTTTGTAGTAAAAGTTCGAGTATAAACACCACTTATCTTCTCTCATCTTTTAAAATCGCGTTTCACCTTTACCGCCGAAAAACAACAACAACAGACGAACGTAAATGTATATAATTTATAACCCTTTCCCAGGGGCGTAGTTCCCTTTAGGCACTGTAGGCACGTGCCTACATATTATTTCTCAAAATGCCCCAAAATGCATCTGCGTAATGTATCGACCAGATCAGCCTGCGCTGTCCGCGCAGACTGATCCGGCCGACACCATCCGTCTTAGTAGTGATTCCTGAAACAGAAAATCCACAAGAGGCAAAACGTGTATATCCGGGTACGCCTGTGTAGCATGCTTAGGCTGATCCGGATCGATACTTTACGCGGAGTCGACAATTTACATTTGCTCAAGAGACGGCCTTGATTATTGCCAAGCTACGCACCTGTTTCCCACATGCGTATGCATTCTAATGTATATAAATCAGACACCGGTTTGCACCATTGAGTTGCCACAATGTTTACAATGTTTCTACTTATAAGTTTCTACTTACAATTGTACTTTCATTTATAAAGGGTGTCCATATGTTTGCCTACAAGTTTTCAAAGTCATATGCTGCAGATGAATCGTATGTGGGTCAAGGATCAAGCTGGAAACCTTCCTTAGCCGTAGACTACCGTATAAACAAACACACGCAATATCAAGCTGGAAACCTTCCTTAGCCGTAGACTACCGTATAAACAAACACACGCAATGGACATAATATTACATAAAGATAGGCGAACATATTAACTAGAGGAAACGAAATCGAATACATAGTGTTAACGCCTATGAAACTAATAATGAATGTAAGTAATGTACACACCAATCCGAGGAGGTTATCGGACGGTTAACCGCATTGATCAATGCATTCTTCCACAACATCAACAAATAAATCATTCTAGGAGGTAGGATTCTTCACACGAATGTTTGAGTCAGGTACATGTACACACATTACATTACCAACATCTTTTGCACCCAAAATAGTTATTTGTAGGAGGCCCAAAGTTTCTTCCCTGATTAACCTGCGCGGCATGCTCATGCTAATCCGGGTCGATAATTTACGCAGAGTTTATAAAAAAATAAATTTGTTTGCGCAACGGCTCAAGTGTATAGATTATAAAGTTATGTCATTATAAAGTTATTGAACAGTGTATGTCATTCTAAGGTGTACAATAGTACAATAAGTCAATTATTTATTATTTATTTTTCAAGTGCGGAGTCGGACTCTATCAGCCTAGACGAATGTGTTAATTGAATTGGATTACTCTTCGTCTAATCATTGATTGACTGCTTGGGGTTTTAAAGTCTTTCTCAACAATGTTTAAGTCATATCATGGCAACCGGTTCACATACACCCATGTGTTGCCTGTGGATTCCTTAAACAAAACAGCATACCCTCTACATAAAATGAAACCGCGAATGTACATGTAACATTTGCAAACATGTGATTCAGATCAGCCTGTATATCTGGTCATTCCTATCAGAAAATCCGATCGAGCTTAATATGTACATGTATATGATATGTTTAAAGTGTAGATTCAGACCACACAGAATGACAAAGCAGACTGATCTGGATCTGTGCTTAAAGAACATACTGGATATGTTTACAAGGACGCGGTCACAGGCAAATAAGGAGCAGTTTTAACATTTATTAAATAAAGAAAAAGTACTAGATTAAACAATCTTAACGTATTCTTAACGGGAAAGCAATGTGTACAGTAGCCCAAACATACATGTTCACGTCAAACACAGCTTAAACAATATAACTTACGTTGAACGAATACACCAATGGCGTGTCGTTCACTAAGGCTTCTCTGTATTGGATTCACCACTATACAAGTGAAATAGAAAGGAACTAATTGGTATCAAATTACTGGATAAGATGTTAGATAGAAGAAGTATGTAAATATACAGATAGCATGTGTTATAACACGGTTCCTTAGTGGTCCAGTGGCTATGAAAACGAGTCTATTCAAATGTCATGTTATATACACGTACATTATACAACTGCACATCATGTTTTACATTACACATTTCAATGAATAGAATATGCAAATGTGTTGGAACAATAGAAACACCCCTGTCGAGAATAAACTGCAATATATGCACATTTTATAAATCTATGAAATAATCGAAGAACAAGAGCAAGTACTCTTCTAGGAGTAATTCGACGGTGTGTCTTGTAAAGATACTATTTATATTCGAGAATGCAACTGGGTACAGGAAGTGAATGAAAACCATAGAATGTTCATAGAAGTCTAATTGCAATAATTATGTTATCATTCGACTGTAACAAAATCCGAATGTAATCTGTATATTGAAATCATACAGTAACAAATCAGAATCATTTAAATATATGCTTGAACTATAAAGAAAAGGATCGGAAATAAATTCTTGCGGACTAACAGCGGATGGTGACACGATGTGCCACTGCCAATTATAGGATCGCCGAATATCGAGTTACCTCCGCCCACGTTAGCAACGGTGACTAGCCTGACATAATTTATCGACGATAACAGCCATGGCGGACATCGTAAAGTTAAAAGATGTCTCTGACAAATATTTTTGGTCCGTTTATTGTTAACAACTTGTTCGGGAGTATAACAGATTGACGACGCTTTCCTTGCCAAAACGACAATTACCAATTTAATTTCATAACAATACATTCATTGACAAGAAAACACGACTCATTTATAATGTCACCGTTTGAATATCGATTGAATTCGTCTATATCTTTGGTAAAAATGCTTTACATTGGTAGGCGTTTTTATGGAAAGAAAAACAGAAATAGACATTTGCAACTTAAATTAAAGTTAATAAACATGGAAATTATATTCATATGTGTTACACAATCTATGTATACATACACATATTCTCCATATTTTGACACAAATGAAAGATAATGATATTGAATAAACTGTAGCAAAAGGAGAATTCCTTTTTGTTTACCAAGATGTTCTTAGAGTCGTCTGCTGCAGATATGTTGCATGTGAGAAAGTGCTAAGACAAATTGTATAGATTTGAAGATAGTACGTTGAACACTCGTAGCAACGGTCCCGGATTAGAATCTTGTGATGAGCAGTTTCTGCCTTTGTAAACAATTGTCATACAGATGGCGCGAGTACTGGTTTGGGTCTCCAGTGAGCAGACATGGAGTGCCAGGTAACTAAATGTAGAGTGAACTGGTCTTTTCCCATCCATATCTCCCTTATGATTACATTAAAACCTATGTTGTAGGTGCTACAAAATAAAATAATCGTCTCACTGAGACGATTCTTTTAAGTACCCGCAACATAGGGTTTGAGGGTCAAATAAGGATTTGGGATGTGAAATACTTTTCTTATATAGAGCTCTGGAGTGTGATCAATATAAGCTTAAACGTTGTTTCATAATCGATAAGTTTAAGTTAGATATGCAATCAATTGCTAATTCTGGGCAATTTCCTCAATGGATTAAAGACGGTTCTTTTAATAAAAATAACATCTGTCTCCGGTAAGGATTAAACAATCAATTACGTATAAATACACGGGGTGAATCATACCGAATTATCTAACTAACATTGTAATTTCCTTTTTGCATTTGATATCGTAAGGCTGATGACAGCATGTTAGTTTGGGTTAACAGGTTTCATGAATGTAGTTTTAATTAAAAGCCTCTTAACCGACATTATGTGAACGACTCGGTGTCTAATATATAACCAGACACACGGCGTATGTGTGTGTTTTGAAATGATAAATTAACCGTGAAGCATTTGTAATATCTTTCTCATTTCTCGCTAAATTGTTTGAAAACACGTAAACACGTAAACCCTTTCCAACATGCAGCCTATGGTATTTCAAAGCATTGTGGCCGAGGAAGAAATAAATCATCATGAGCAATTCCTACCTTTGAATCAACGTTTTACAACTATATTCAATAAACATGATAATTTGATTTATAAAGAGTTGCAATAACTTTCGCCAGATGTTTTTAGTCGTCTGTTGGTGATTTGTTTTATCCCAGGAAGGGATACAAATATTGAATTTTATAATTTCTGCTTCGTCTTGCAGAGGTCCACACAATGGAGGTTTAAAAGCTGTTAGTTGATGAGCTAGGATTGCATTTATTAGAGTTTATCATCTTATCGCCATTTACTTATTGGGGGGATTTTCTAATGCATGTTGCTGGGGATAAGACCAAACCATAGTACGTGATTTCACAAATTCTATTGCTGGAAGTCAAAACCAAAATAGTATACATGATTTATAACTGTATCTTGCTGGGGGTCAAATTATGTGTGTGTGATTTTTCAATTCATTTATTGATTGGGTTAAAAATCAAACCATAAAGTAATATTGTGTGCGTGATTTTTCAATTCGTATTCCTTGGGTTCAAAACAAAACCATAAAGTAAAAAAGTCTGTGTGATTTTTCAATTCATATTGCTTGGGTTCAAAACAAAACCATAAAGTGAAAATAAGTGTGTGATTTTGCAATTCATATTGCTTGGGTTCAAAACAAAACCATAAAGTGAAAAAGTCTGTGTGATTTTTCAATTCATATTGCTTGGGTCAATCCATCTTTATGTGGATAAACGTAGTATGTGATGGTCAATCAATCTTGATGCTGACAAACACATATTTATCTACTTTCTCATACATACTCGAATTAATAATTTCAATATATGCATATAAAACAAGCTTAATCAATATGCCCGATACAGTTTACACAGCATTTGTCAATCTCATCTGTAAAGTCAACACTAACATACTTTTTGTATAATTTTCCTATCAATATTGTAGTTGCCAATTCATATCGAAACACATTTCAATTCAACTTGATTCTACAAATTCATACTGATATTACTTGCTTTCAAAATCAAATTGATGCAAAACCAATTAGATGTAACCAATGCATACTGACAACATACTGTGTCAATATAATGTGATGCTCGATCAGGCAGTTTACCGTTCGCCAGTTAATCCTGGGAGGCGTCAAGAACATGCTGATAACACTACCCTAGTATGGATTCACAGAACATTGTCTCACTATACTTTCTCACTTCCCGGATTGGCGCCACAGTACATCCCGGATGATGGTCCGGGAAAAAACTTGGCAAACCGGGTAGACAAACGCGACCACCGTAGAAGTTCGGGATGATCCGTAATGGATCCTGTGCTGGCTCGATCCGGCAGACCGTCCCGGAGGTTTTAAAATATGTATTACAACCGGGAGCCAATCGGAGAAATATCTAGAACCGGCGTGATTCGGGTAAGTTCTGAACAATTTCGTTGCAAGTCAGGGTAATACCGTTGCTCTAGCGTGATAGTCAGTGGTAATACTCAGCGCTTGTGACGGTTTATATACTATCG